>NW_026505190.1:0-18421 GCF_026875155.1 Cherax quadricarinatus
GTACAGGGTCCTGAACGATTCCTTATTAAGATGTCGGAATGCTGTTCTGGGGTTTGCTAGGGCGCCCAATGCTGCAGCAGTTATTTGGTTGATGTGCGTTTCAGATGTGCCTGCCCGTTTTAAATTCCCTCACCCAAATCTTTTTCTTTGAGTGAGGTTTGTAGTCTCTGGCCCCCTAGACTGTACTCCGTCTGCGGTCTTCTTTGCCCTTCCCCAATTTTCATGACTTTGCTCTTGGTGGGGTTGAACTCCAGGAGCCAATTGCTAGACCAGGTCTGCAGCCTGTCCAGATCCCTTTGTAGTTATGCATGGTCTTCGATCGAATGAATTCTTCTCATCAACTTCACGTCATCTTCAAACAGGGACACTTCGGAGTCTATTCCTTCCGTCATGTCGTTCACAAATACCAGAAACAGCACTGGTCCTATGACTGACCCCTGTGATACCCCGCTGGTCACAGGTGCCCACTCTCACACCTCGCCACGTACCATGACTCGCTGCTGTCTTCCTGACAAGTATTCACTGATCTATTATAGTGCCTTCCCTGTTATCCCTGCTTGGCCCTCCAGTTTTTGCACTAACCTCTTGTCTGGAACTGTGTCAAACGCCTTCTTGCAGTCCAAGAAAATGCAATCCACCCACCCCTCTCTCTCTTATCTTACTGCTGTCACCATGTCATGTGTGTGTGTGTGTGTGTGTGTGTGTGTGTACTCACCTAATTGTACTCACCTAATTGTGGTTGCAGGGGTCGAGACTCAGCTCCTGGCCCCGCCTCTTCACTGATCGCTACTGGATCCTCTCTCTCTCTGCTTCCTGAGCTTTGTCATACCTCTTCTTAAAACTATGTATGGTTCCTGCCTCCACTACTTCACTTGCTAGGCTATTCCACTTCCTGACAACTCTATGACTGAAGAAATACTTCCTAACGTCCCTGTGACTCGTCTGAGTCTTCAGCTTCCATTTTGTGACCCTTGTCCCTGTGTCCCCTCTCTGGAAAAAACCTATCTCTGTCCACCTTGTCTATTCCCGCAGTATCTTGTATGTCGTTATCATGTCCCCCTGACCCTTCTGTCCTCCAGGGGTCGTCAGTCCGATTTCCCTTAACCTTTCCTCGTACGACATTCCCTTGAGCTCTGGGACTAGCCTTGTTGCAAACCTTTGTACTTTCTCTAACTTCTTGACGTGCTTGACCAGTGTGGGTTCCAACTGGTGCTGCATACTCCATATGGGCCTAACATACACAGTGTACAGTGTCTTGAACGATTCCTTATTAAGGTATCGGAAATCTATTCTCAGGTTTGCCAGGCGCCCCTATGCTGCAGCGGTTATTTGGTTGATGTGTGCCTCCGGTGACGTGCTCGGTGGTATGGTCACCCCAAGGTCTTTCTCCCTGAGTGAGGTCTGTAGTTTTTGTCCACCTAGCCTATACTCTGCGGTCTTCTTTGCCCCTCCCCAATCTTCATGACTTTGCATTTGGTTTGATTGAATTCGAGAAGCCCCGTTGCTGGACCACATGTCCAGCCTGTCCCCGGGCTCTTTGCAGTCCTGCCTCATCCTCGTCCGATTTAATTCTTCTCATCAACTTCACGTCATCTGCGAACAGGGACACTGGTCCTAGAACTGACCCCTGTGGGACCCCGCTCGTAACAGGCGCCCACTGTGATACCTCTTTCCCTACCATGACTCGTTGCTGCCTCCCTGTCAGGTATTCCCTTATCCATTGCAGTGCCCTCCCTTTTACGTGCGCCTGATCCTCCAGCTTCTGCACTAATCTCTTGTGGGGAACTGTGTCAAAGGCCTTCCTGCAGTCTAGGAAAACGCAATCTACCCACCCCTCTCTCTCGTGTCTTACTTCTGTTACCTTGTCATAAAACTCCAGGAGGTTTGTGATACAAGATTTGTCTTCCCTGAATCCATGCTGGTTTTTATTTATAATCTTGTTCCTTTCCAGGTGTTTTGACCACTCTCCTCCTGATAATCTTCTCCAAGACTTTGCACACAATACATGTCAGAGACACAGGTCTGTAGTTTAGTGCCTCGTTTCCCGTTTCCTTTCTTAAATATGGGATACAAAAGCTGTCTTCCCCTTTCTCAGGTATTGCCCAGTTTCAAGGATGTGTTGAAGATTGTGGTTAGAGGCACGCACAGCATCTCTGCTCCTTCTCTAAGGACCAATGGGAGATGTCCCGGTCCCATCGCCTTTGAGGTGTCAAGGTCACTTAAGAGCTTCTTCACCTCCTCCTCAGTTGTTCGTATGTCATCCAACACTTGTTGGTATATTCCCTCTTGATGTTCCCTTCTGTGCTGTCTTCCCACAGCCCTTCCTGTCTCTACTGTAAAAACTTCCTTAAATCTCCTGTTCAGCTCCTCACATACCTCCTGATCATTTCTTGTGAGTTCTCCACCTTCTGTCCTTAATCTGATCACCTGGTCTTTGACTGTTGTCTTCCTCCTGATGTGGCTATACAACAGTTTCGGGTCAGTCTTGATTCTCGATGCTATGTCATTTTCATACTGTCGCTGGGCCTCCCTCCTTACCTGTGCGTACTCATTCCTGGCTCTGCGACTGATCTCCCTATTTTCGTGTGTTCTCTGCCTTCTGTACTTTTTCCATTCTCTATTGCACTTTGTTTTTGCCTCCTTACACCGTCGGGTAAACCAGGGGCTCGTTCTGGTCTTCCTGTTGTTACTGTTGCCCTTGGGAATAAACCTTTCCACTGCCTCCTTGCATTTTGTTGTTACATATTCCATCATTTCATTTACTGGCTTTCCTGCCAGTTCTCTGTCCCACTGGACCTCCCGCAGGAAGTTCTTCAACCCTATGTAGTCCCCTCTTTTATAGTCAGGCTTTTCCCATTCAACTCCTGTTATTCTCTCCACTTGTAACTCTATGTATTCAAAACGCAGATCCATGTGATCACTTGCTCCAAGGGGCCTCCCATATGTGATGTCCTCAATGCCTGAACTGCTCAGGGTGAACACAAGGTCCAGTCCTTCTAGTTCATCATCCCGTCTCTCTCTGGTAGTGTCCTTAACATGTTGATGCATGAAGTTTTCCAATACCACATCCATCATTTTGGCTCTCCATGTTTCGGGACCCCCGTGTGGCTCCAGATTTTACCAGTTGATCTCCCTGTGGTTGGAATCGCCCGTAACCAGTAATTTTGCTCTGCTCGAGTGAGCCCTTCTTGCCACCTCGGCCAGTGTGCCCACCATTGCTCTCTTGCTCTCTTCATATTCCTCTCTTGGCCTCTGCAGTTCTGTGGTGGATTATACATCACTGCAATAACTACCTTATGTTCCCCAGGCTGAAGTGTACCTATGTAATAAGAACATAAGAACATAAGAAAGAAGGAACACTGCAACAGGCCTACTGACCCATACAGAGCAGGTCCATGTCCCCCCCAGATTAGACCAATGACCCCCCCCCCGGATTAGCCCAATGACCCACCCAGTCTGATCATCTCCACTCAAGGATGGAGCACTGCACCAGACCCAGCAGCACAAGCTAGTCAGGTCCAACTCACACCCACCCACACCCACTCATGTATTTATCTAACCTATTTTTAAAACTACACAACGTTTTAGCCTGAATAACTGTACTCGGGAGTTTGTTCCACTCATCCACAACTCTATTACCAAACCAGTGCTTTCCTATATCCTTTCTGAATCTGAATTTTTCCAACTTGAAACCATTGCTGCGAGTCCTGTCTTGGCTGGAAATTTTCAGCACACTATTTACATCCCCTTTATTTATTCCAGTTTTCCATTTATACACCTCGATCATATCCCCCCTAATTCTACGCCTTTCGAAAGAGTGCAAATTCAGGGCCCTCAGTCTATCCTCATAGGGAAGATTTCTGATACATGGGATCATCATTGTCATCCTACTCTGTACGTTTACCAAATCATTTATATCCATTCTGTAATACGGTGACCAGAACTGAGCAGCATAGTCTAAATGAGGCCTAACCAAGGATATATAGAGTTGAACAACCTGAGGACTTCTGTTATTTATACTTCTAGATATGAAGCCAAGAATTCTGTTAGCTTTTTTGCGAACACTAATGCATTTGTTGTCTTGGTTTTAAATTACTGCTAACCAGAACTCCTAAATCCTTTTTTCGCAATCAGTAGTACTAAATTTACATTAATTTATTTTAAATATGTGGCTTGGTTATTTACCTGTCCAACATTTAGAACTTTGCATTTTCAATATTAAACTGCATCTGCCACTCTCCGACCATTGCATCAGTCTATTCAAATAATCCTGGAGTGCTCTAGTGTCCTCATTAGAACGAATTGGACGGCCTATTTTGGTGTCATCAGCAAATTTGCTTATGTCGCTATTTATTCCCTCATCTATGTCGTTTATGTCAATTGTGAACAACAACGGGCCCAACACTGACCCCTGAGGAACACCGCTTGTGACGTGCCCCCATTCTGATTTCTCCTCATTTATGCAAACTCTCTGCTGTCTATTTGTCAGCCATGCCTCTACCCAGGAAAAAATTTCTCCTCTTATTCCGTGTGCCTTAAGTTTCCTCAATAGCCTCTGGTGTGGAACTGTATCGAAAGCCTTACTGAAGTCCATATACTTTCTTTCTTTCAACACACTGGCTGTATCCCACCGAGGCGGGGTGGCCCAAAAGGAAAAACGAAAGTTTCTCCTTTTACATTTAGTAATATATACAGGAGAAGGGGTTACTAGCCCCTTGCTCCCGGCATTTTAGTCGCCTCCTACAACTCGCATGGCTTACGGAGGAAGAATTCTGTTCCACTTCCCCATGGAGGTAAGAAGAAATAAACAAGAACAAGAACTAGAAAGAAAATAGAAGAAAACCCAAAGGGGTGTGTATATATATGCTTGTACATGTATGTGTAGTGTGACCTAAGTGTAAACAGAAGTAGAAAGATGTACCTGAAATCTTGCATGTTCATGAGACAGAAAAAAGGACACCAGCAATCCTACCATCATGTAAAACAATTACAGGCTTTCGTTTTACACTCACTTGGCAGAACGGTAGTACCTCCCTGGGCGGTTGCTGTCTACCAACCTACTACCTAGAAGTCCATATACACAATATCATATTCATTACCATGATCTACCTCCTCAAACACCTTAGTGAAAAAAGTTAGTAAATTCGTAAGATAGGAACGCCCCTTTGTAAAACCGTGTTGAGATTCATTAATCAATCTGTGCCTGTCAAGATGGCTACGAATTGCTTCGGCAATTATTGATTCCATAAATTTTCCCACTATGGAGGTAGGGCTTATTGGTATATAATTCGAAGCCAAGGACCTGTCACCTGCTTTGTAAATAGGTATTACATTTGCCATTTTCCACTTATCAGGCACTATGCCAGTTTGTAGTGATATGTTGAAAAGATTAGCCAAAGGTATGCTAAGTTCCTCTTTACATTCCTTTAACACCCTTGCAAACAGTTCATCAGGGCCTGGGGATTTATTAGGTTTTAGTTTCTCTATTTGTCTGAGGACCATGTCACTAGTTACCGCAATCGTACATAGTTTATTACCATCCTGTTCTACATAATCTATTATTTCAGGAATATCGCTAGTATTTTCCTGGGTGAAAACTGAGAGGAAGTAGTTATTTAGAATTTCACACATATCCTTATCACTGTCAGTGATCTGACCAGAGTTACTCTTAAGTGGGCCAATCTTGTCCCTAATCTTACTTCTCTATACCTGAAAGAATCCTTTAGGGTTAATCTTTGAATTCCTTGCGACCTTAGCCTCATAATCCCTTTTTGCTTTTCTTATTCCTTTCTTTATTTCTCTCTTTAATTGAATATATTGATTTCTTAACTGCCCATCCCCTCTTTTGATACGTCTATATATGCCTCTCTTTTGACCAATGAGATGTTTTAATCTATTGTTCATCCATTTGGGATCATTTTTGTTAGATCTAATTTCCCTACTAGGAACAAAAGTTGTCTGGGCAGCTAGAACTATGCTCTGAAAAACGTCATATTGGCAACCAAGATCACCTACCTGACTCATAGTCAAGACATCCCAATTTAGCCCACCCAGGTAATTTTTCAGTCCCATGAAGTCGGCCAAGCGAAAATCTGGGACAGAGATTTGATTGCAGTTATCTGGATAATTCCATGATATATTAAAACTAAGTGATTTGTGATCACTTTCCCCAAGCTCATCATTAACCTCAAGATTATTAATTAGTGAATCTTTGTTGGCAAGAACCAAGTCATGCAGACTTTTTCCTCAAGTTGGTTCTGTCACAACCTGTTCTAAAAAGCAATCCTGAACCGTATCAAGAAAGTCACTAGACTCAAGATTTCCTGTCATATTGTTCCAATCAATTTGTCTAAAGTTAAAATCTCTCATTATAACAACATTTTCATATCTAGATGCCTTATGAATTTCGCCCCATAACAGCTTACTGCACTCCCTATCAAGGTTTGGGGGCCTATAAATCACACCCAAAATTAATTTGTCATGTCCATCGAGAAGCTGTAGCCAAACAGATTGTGTTCGATGTCTCTAATCTTATATCATGTCTAAGACAATTTAAATTTTCTCTGACATACATCGCCACCCCACCACCCTTCCTGTTGACCCTGCCAGTGTGGAATAGTTTATAACCCTGTATGTTGCATTCAGAAGGCATTTCTTTATCTTTCAGGTTGAGCCAGGTCTCTGTTATACCAATAATATCTATATTACCTACACTTGCAAGTAATTTTAGCTCATCTATCTTATTTCTTAGACTCCTACTATTTGTATAGTAAACTTTAAGGGAACTAGTCACTCGTTGCCCTCTACTATCCCTCTTTGTTTGTTGATCAATTGATTTGCCATTACTAGCAACTTTATTTTGAATATTGTCTTTTAAACATATCCCTGAGGTAACCCGGTAATAACTGCTGTTTTTAACCCTAATGCTGCAGCCTGATTGTTTCCCACAAACACCCATACCTCTATAATCAAATCAGTTTAAATTCCTAGACAAATCATCAATTACCCTCTCAATTGAATTGGCTAATGCAACCACTCCATCCCCAGAGAGATGAACCCCATCCCTTGCATTCATATCACGTTTGTCAAAGAATAGGTCCCAGTTATCAATGAATGGGATTGCAAGTTCCTTGCAGTACCTGTCTAGCCAGCAATTTATACCAATTGCCCTAGACATCCATTCATTGCCCACTCCCTTTCTATGTAAGATGCTACATATGACTGGGATCCCTCCCTTAGACCTAACTACTTCTATGGCTGACCTGTACTTATCCAGCAGCTCCTCCCTCCTGCCCTTCCCAATGTCATTACCCCCAGCACTAAGACAGATAAAGGGCTTGATCCCATTACCTGCCATAATATTATCCAACCTGCTGACTATGTCACCAACACCAGCTCCAGGAAAACACACTCTCTGTCTGACCTTTCTGTCTCTGTTACAAAATGCACGGTCCATATATCTTACCTGAGAATCGCCTACTATTAAAATATTCTTACCTTGATTAGCAGGGGAATCAGTGGTACCTTCAACCTCACTAACCACTGAAGTACACTCGTCTTGGAGAACAGAGAACCGATTTCCTACCTTCACATCTTCTCTATTAACTCTTCTCATCTTCCTTCTTCCTGAACTGTGAACCACTTGCCACTTAGAGCGGCTGCCACTATCACTGCTGGCGACCCTTCCTTACCAGCTAAATCCTTCTCACATTCGCTCCCAAACTCATCTATGCGAAGCTTCAGCTTCCTATTTTCCTCCTGAAGAAGTAGAATCTCCTTCTTCAACACTTGAACCTGAGATTCTAAAACACTACAACAAGCCATGGTGCTTGGTAACAGCCCACGCTAACTCCCAAGAGCTTAGGCAGGTATGACCGCAGGTTACCACTGACGTCAGCGTACTTGATGACCCAAGAACATCTTCTTCCTCCAGTCTCGTCCATGCCTTCTATTTCCTCAAATCTCCATCAGTTTTTTTATGAGCAGTGCAACCCCTCCTTCCCCTCTGCTCCTTCTATCTTTTCCCAGGATCTGATATCCTGGTGGGAAGATTGTGTCTGTTATTGTCTCAGCGAGTTTTGTTTCTGTGACTGCTATGATGTCTGGGGACTTCTCCTTGATTCTTTCATGCCACTCCTAATATTTATTCGTTGTTCCATCCACGTTCATGTACCAAACCTTCAACTTCTTTTCTAAAACTTTCTAAAATCTTCTCCTGGGAGAAGATTGGGGCTGGGGGATCAGGAGCCCTGGCAGGGGCCTATGGGGGAGTTGCAGTGGGGGTGGGGGTAGAGTTCCCATAGGGGGTTGCTGTAGGGGTGGGGTTTGTGGTGTGGGGGGTGGGACAGAGGGATCAGTGTGCGAGTGTCAGTTTAGATTGTTCAGTTGCCTTGGGGTTGTCACAGTTGGAATCCTTCTGCCGGTGTTTCTGGAGGGTGTGTTTGCCCTTCCTTCCACCTGTGGGTTCTTCTGCTCATCTTTGTCATTTCCTCTCGTTCCTCCTTTTGTTTTTGTACTCTTTTTCAGTATCAAC
This sequence comes from Cherax quadricarinatus, assembly GCF_026875155.1. Classification (NCBI taxonomy): domain Eukaryota; kingdom Metazoa; phylum Arthropoda; class Malacostraca; order Decapoda; family Parastacidae; genus Cherax; species Cherax quadricarinatus. The sequence goes on from NW_026505190.1 coordinate 8,534, forward strand.
CTTTCCACTTGTGTTCTGTCTCGATCGAGGTACACACTCTGGTACCCTTGTTTGTCTGTCAGTCATGCTTTCTCCTGCAGAATCATGGTTCAAGTTGATTCTGCCTTGAAAATTACTTTGAGAGGCCATTTCCGTTCACTTGCAAACCACCCAGTTCTCTGAAAATTTGCCACATGGGTCATGTTGCCCTCACCTATTGCTTTTAGGATACCTTCAATCACTTTTTTCTCCTGTTTCCTTTCATCGTAGGTTTCCCCTTCAACTTCCTGGAGCCCATAGGCAAAAACTTTTGTGTGTGTGTGTGTGTGTGTGTGTGTGTGTGTGTGTGTGTGTGTGTGTGTGTGTGTGTGTGTGTGTGTGTGTGTGTGTGTATGTGTACTCACCTAATTGTACTCGACTAATTGTGGTTCCAGGGGTCGAGTCATAGCTCCTGGCTCTGCCTCTTCACTGATTGCTATTAGGTCCTCTCTTTCCCTGCTCCATGAGCTACATCATACCTCTTCTTAAAGATGCATATTGTACCTGCCTCCACTACCTTACTTTCCAGATTATTCCACTTCCTGACAACTCTATTGCTGAAGAAATACTTCTTAACGTCCCTCTGACTCGTCTAAATCTTCAACTTCCAATTGTGACCCCTTATTGCTGTGTCTCATCTCTGGAATATCCTGTGTCTGTCCACCTTGTCAATTCCTCTCAGTATTTTATATGTCGTTATCATGTCTTCTTTCCCTCCTGCCCTCCAATGTCGTCAGTTAGATTTCCTTTAACCTCTCCTCATAGGACATTTCCCTGATCTCTGGAACTAGCCTTGTTACCACTGACCTCAGTACACTGAGGTCAGTGGTCACGTGTGGTAATACCTGTCCTAAGCTGCCTGGGATTAGCATCGGGTGTTACCTAGCACCATGGCTTGTTGTAGTGTTTTAGAATCTCAGGTTAAAGTGTTGAAGAAGGAGATTCTACTTCTTCAGGAGGAAAATAGGAGGCTGAAGCCTTGTTTAGAGGGGTTTGGGAGTGAGTGTGAGATGGTGGTAGCTGGTGAGGAGGAAAAAGTTACCAGCAGTGATTTGGAGAGTGGCAGCCGCTTTAAGTGGCAAGTGGTTCGCAATTCAGGAAGAAGGATGATAAGGAAGGTTAACAGAGAAGATATGAAGGTAGGAAATCGATTCTCTGTTCTCCAGGACGAGTATATTTCACTGGTTAGTGATATTAAAGGTACCACTGACTCCCCTGTTTATCAAGGTAAGAATATCCTGATTGTGGGAGATTCTCAGGTAAGATATATGGACTGTGCTTTTTGTAATAGAGGTAGAAAGGTAAGACAGAGGGTGTCTCTCTCAGGAACTGGTGTTGGTGACATAGTCAGCAGGTTGGATAATATTATGTCAGGCACTGGGAACAAGCCCATTATCTGTCTTAGTGCTGGTGGAAATGACATCGGGAATGGCAAGACACATGAGCTGCTGGATAAGTACAAGTCAGCCATAGAAGTAGTTAGGTCTAAGGGAGGGATCCCAATCAAATGTAGCATCTTGCCTAGAAAGGGAGTGGGCAATGAATGGATGTCTAGGGCAATTGGTATAAATTGCTGGCTAGACAAGTACTGCAAGGAACTTGCAATCAGATTCATTGATAACTGGGACATATTCTATGGCAAACGTGATACGTATGCAAAGGATGGGGTTCATATCTCTAGGGCTGGAGTGGTTGCATTAGCCAATTCGATTGAGGAGGTTATTGGCGACATGTCTAGGACTTTAAACTGATAGATTATAGAGGTATGGGTGTCTGTGAAGAACTGTGTCGAAGACCTTCTTGCAGTCCAAGAAGATGCAATCAACCCACCCTTCCCTCTCGTCTCTTACTTCTGTTACTTTATCATGAAACTCTAGAAGATTTGTAACACAGGATTTGCCTTCCATGAAACCGTGCTGGTTGTCATTTATACTTTCGTTCCATTGCAGGTGCTCCACCACTCTCCTGATAATCTTCTCCATGACTTTGCGTACTATACACATCAGTGACACTAGTCTGTAGTTTAGCGCCTCTTTTCTGTCTCCCTTTTCAAAAATGGGAACTACATTTGCCGTCTTCCATACCTCAGGTAGTTGCCCAGTTAAGGGGGAGTTTTTAAGATTGGGGTTATGGACCACAGCATTTCTGCTCCCCTCGAAGGACCCACGGAGATGTCCGGCCCCCATTGCCTTGAGGTACAAGGTCATTAGCTTCTTCACCTCCCCTTTCAGTTGTGGTATGTCACCCAGCACTTTTGGGTATTCCCTTTGGGTGGCCCCCTCTATCCTTCTTCCCAGAGTCCTCCTGTCTCCACTGTGAAACCCCTTAAATCTCTTTTGACTCCTAAACATACCTTTTAAATTTTTTCGTGCATGTGGTGTGTGTGGTTTGTGTGTGTGTGGGGGGGGGGGGGGGTGTTTGTGCGTGTGTGCGTCTCTGTGGTGTCGCGTCTGTGTGTGTGTGCGCGTCTTTTGTTGTGCGCGCGTCTGGTGGTGAAAATGTGCCACAGTAAACCAAAATATGTAATTCGATTATGTAAATTTTTTTTTACCCCCATTAAACCGAGATATTAGTAAAAAAATAATTAAAACCGAGCTAGTTCATTGTAAAAAGGGTTTCAAAGGGTTTTACGGGGCCTTGAAGGGTTCAAAAAGATGTACGGGAAACCCTCCAAAAATTTTGGGGTTTAAATCCGTCTTTTTCAAAATTCAGGTTGGCATTGGTAATGAGACGACTACCCACGAGCTACTGATTGCAAAAAGGGTTTGGGGTTTGGGTTAGCATTTTTTAAAAACCCCAAGAAAAACATTCATTAGTGTTCGCAATAAACTAACAGAATTTTTGGGCTTCATATCAAAAGTATAAATAATAGAAGCCTCGGTTTTTTTCAACTCTATATATCCTTGTTAGGCCCTCATTTGATAGCTGCTCATTTCTGGTCACCGTATTACAAAATGGATAAAATGCTCTGGAAAACGTACAGAGAGGATGACAAAGATATCCCATGTATAGAAATCTTCCCTATAGGATAGACTAGGGCCCGAATCGCATCTCTCAAAAGGCGTAGAATTAGGGGGGAATGATCGAGTGTATAAATGGAAAACGGAAAAAATAAAGGTGATGTAAATAGCGTGCTGAAAATTTCCACCAAGACGGGACTCGCAGCAAGGGGTTTTCAATTTTGAAAAAATCAGATTCAGGAAGGATATAGAAAGCACTTTTTTGGTAATAATTGTTGATGAGTGGAAAAAACTCCCGAGTACAGTTGTGTATTTTTTAAAAAATAGGTTAGAAAAATACAGAGCGGTGTGGGTGGGGGGTTTTTTGGATCGCTAGCTTGTGCGGGGGTCTGGTCCGTTCCCTTTTCCTTAGGGGAGGTGCCAGACTGGGTGGCTTTGGGGGCTAATCCGGGGGGTTGGTCATTGGCTAATCCGGGGGGACAGGACCTGCTCCGCATGGGCAGTAGACCTGTTCGGTTTTCCTTTCTTTTTTTATGCCTTATTTTTTTATGTTCTCATATAATAGACGACTTTCATAGTAATGACGACATTCTCAGTACTAGCTTCCATGAGTAATGAGCAACTTCTCACACAGTTTCCATGAGTAATGAACGACTTTCTCAGTACTACTTCTCATGAAAATGGACACTTTTCTCACACTAGCTTCTCATAAAATGAGACATTTTTCTCACACTAGTTTCCAAAATATAAAAGGACATTCCAGCACTAGCTTCTCAAAAAATAACCATTCTCAGCACTACTTCTCATAAGTAATGAGACAATTTTCTCACACTAGCTTCTCATAATAAGAGAGACATTCTCAGCACAAAGTTCTCAAAAGAAGAGACGATATTCTCAGCCTAGCTTTCAAAGAATGAGACACATCCAACACAAACTTCTCATAAATAATGAACATTTTCTCAGCATAGCTTCTCAAAGTAAAGAACAAAAAATTTTTTTTCTCAGCACTACTTCCTGATAAATGAACACATTCTCAGCACTAGCTTCTCATAAGTAATGAACACATTCTCACACTAGCTTCTCATGATAAACAACTTTTTTTTCCCAATGTAAGTTTATTGGGCGCAAAATTAAATTTTATAACCAAAAAGGGTCTCCCATAATTCGTAATTCATACACAACAAATTTGCTTAACAAAGAATGATATCACGTTGTATAAACTTCCAAAAAAGTGGGAAAGGGACAAAACAATGGGTTTAGTTTATTTTTAATGGGCAAAAAAATTAATTTATTTTCAACATAGAGACAAAAAAAATAAATGAGTGTTAAAAAAATCAAAAAAATTGATGAGCGATGCTATACATAAAACCCAAAACTGTAGAAATTATATATAATATATTATATAAAATATATATAATATTATATATATATAAAATAATATATATATATAATATTATATATATTGCAATAAGATCACATAAACAGTGTTTTAAAAATTGCAAAACAACCACTCTAAAAGAAAAAAAATTTCCAAGCGCTTTCGTGACTACTCACATTATCAAGGAACTATGAAAGGAACACCCAAGGGAAGCATAAAGGGTCGGCCACCCCTCACTATCGATCCCAAAGGGTTAAACACGGACGCGCGCGAGCCAACTTGGATAGGCCTTTTCCAAAACTCACCCCCAACTATTTATTTGTCCATGTATTATTAAATTCACCCAAATTCTTTTAAATTAAAAATGGATCTAATTTAAAAAAAACCCAAAAGGGAAATTTCATTTTATTGTCAAAACTGCTTTTTAGAAACAAATTCAATTTTTTTCCCTGCCGCCTTGGGGACTTCTTGATACTACTTTCTAAATTTTTGAAAATCAATTTGGGATGGTTAAAATCTCTTACATGAATAAAAGAGCTTTGGGAAAATCTTGCCATTTCTAATGCATATTATGTTGTTTTAATTTTAGTTCGAGTTTTTACCATTTGACCTAATAAACTTATCGAAAATTTTAAAAAATTTCTTATAGACACATCCATCAGCATTTTGGGGGAATTCTTTAAAAATTTTTTTACTGTATCAAGATTTTTGAATACAATTTTAATATTAAAAGGCTTAAGAAGAGAAGGCATATCAACCAATTTTTTCAGGTAAGGGAAACCCAACATTTTTTAGTTGAAAAAAGGCTTTTTTGCCCTTTTTTGTTTATAAAAATGTTCCTACAATTTTAAAAGTTTTACAAACATTTCTTGGGATTTTAAATCATTACCTTTTTCATAAATTTTGGATATTTCCTCATCTATGAACTCAGGACAAAATTCGAAAAGCTCTCAAAACATTGATAGAAAACGACATTTTGACTCTACTTGATGCGGGGAATAATATGGACATAGGAACATTTTTTTGTAGGTTTTTTTAAAATTTTTTAAATTTAAATTCATTATTACCCTTAATAATTAAAACACTAGAAAAGGCAATGATTATTTTCTTCAAACCAACAGTAAAGTTTATAGAATGGGCTAAGCTATTTAATTTTCCCAAAGAAAATGGTTATATACACCATAAATAACTTTAGAACTGACAAGATTCCAATGCTCTATTTATTCAGTAAGAGTTTAACCATCCAATTGATTTCAAAAAGTTGAAAAAGTAATCAAGCAAGCCAGGCCCGACAGAATAAAATTTGAAACTTGTTTCAAAAAAAGCATTTTGACAATAATATAAATTTTTTTCCTTTGGTTTATATAAATTAGACCTTTATAATTAATAGAATTTTGGGGAGAATTTAAAAATACACTGGACAAAAAATAGCTTGGGGGGGAGTTTTTTAAAAAGGGCCTATCAAGTTGGGTCCCGCGCGTCACGTTTAACCGTTTTTGGGGCTGATGTGAGGTGCTGGGGCCGACCCCTTAAATAGTTTCCTTGGATGCTTCACTTTCAAGTTCCTTGATAATTGATAGTCACGAAAACGTTTGGGAATTTTTCTATTTTTTCAAGGGTTGTTTTGCATATATATATATATATAATATAATATATATATTTATAATAAATATATATAATATATAAAAATAAAATATATATATAAAAAATATATAAATAAATAATTATATAAAATTTTATAATTCAGAGGGCTCCAGAAAAGGGTCCTCTTGCACCCTTTCTCTTCTGTATAGCATTAGGGAAATCACAGACTGACCACGAATAAACACTGGTTCCCGATGATGCACAACGCAGGGACAAAAGGGGTCCCTTTTTGTGTCTTTCCAATGATGACACGGGGGCAGGAAATGGGGCTTGTCCGAATCCCCCAAAAGGAAAAACATCCTCATCAGCCAAAAAGTATAAATGCAGGAGATCCAAACTCCCGGAGCATCAGTCATTTCCCCTACAAAAAAACTTGCTTGAGCACCCTGGGAACGATCCCTTGACACAAACCTCAGGAAAAAATTGGGAAAAACGGGAGAAGGAATAACGAATACAATCTTTTACACCCCGATGCCTTTACCTTCTCACATGTGTTGAGTCTGCCCGTTGCAATTTTTCCCAAAGTGCACCTTTATATATAAACCCGAGCAGATTTTACGAAATACAACCTTACTCTAGAAGACGGGCATGGAACCAAGCACACTTCCATCAACTAGGGGGCTTGGGTCTCACTCATCACAGTTGCACTACCTCTTTTTTTGTCCATATCGTTGCATCCAAGGGCTTGACACAATTTGCCTGAACATCTTAGGGCAAATTGGAGTCTAGGGGCCAAAAGTTCATTGACGAGCCTGATCTCGATAATCTAACGGGCCCCGAAACCAGACCCGCCCCCCCCAAAAAAACTACAAACAGTCCACTGAGAAGGCAAGTGGAGAAAATAGCCTCAACAATGCCTCCTGGCAGTGAAGCCCCAGCAGGGGGCTTTTTGTTTTGGGTTTCCCCAAATCCAGCCTTGGCACACCCTCGACCCCAGACCCCCGCATTATTATTGCCCTTCGCTTTCCGCCCCTATTCTCGCCGAACCAGGTGTATTTGTTCAGTGAAGCAGCAGACCGATTTTGGTACATGGCTTGGTGCCGTAAATCCGAGGGGAAAATTGCAAACAGGGAGGTAATAACATAAAGGAGCCCAAACACCGGGTGCCCATCAGTAGGGGGCCACCCCAAAATCAATCTATGGCAGCCAAACGTCCAATGGGATACCTTTAAGCCTTGACACGTAAACAGGGGGGTGGGACACACAGTGCATCTACCTTGGGTGATACCATCCCAATACACCAGGGAGGGAAGGGGGGGCACCGCCAGCTTCAGGGGGTCCCCAAAAATCAGAAAAAAATGGAGAATTTGGGCCCCTCATTAAGTTTTTTCCCCCTAGGGTCGGGACCCTTGGGTCTGGGGAAAGAGGCATCTAATTCCTTAAGGGCTAGGGAAAAACCATCGGGGAACTAGGGATCCCAGGGGAGCAGTTTTCTGTTCAGCACCATGCTGCTGTTCAAGGGGAATGCCGCTGTATTTTGGGACGCACCCCAGTTCGAAAAAGCTGGGGGGAGATTTTCGCATATAATCAGGGGCAAACACAACAATATGTACTAGACTGATCTCTCACATCTTTATATAAATATATAAATATATATATATATATTTAAATATATTATAAAAATTATATATATTATATATATATATATATATATATATAATATACATATTATACATAATATCAAGATATTCAAATTTTATCATCGCTAAATCAGTTGAAGAAATTTGACTATCCGCCAACCCTCCTTTTCCTATCTCCGAACCATCTCACCTCCGATAAGATACCCCCTTTCGTTTTGCGCTTTTTTTGATTTGGCATTGAAGTTTTTTTTTATTGATTGGCTGGGACTTTTCGTGTATGGTGGGGGGCCCCCTCAAGCGGGAAGGTGGGGGATCTGCCCTGACATATAAAAGGAAGACACATTGAAATTTGCTGTTTTTAACTTTGAGTTGTGGGATCTGTCCAGTCAGGGCATTCTAAATTTTTGAGTCTCTTCTAGTGTCTGCGTCGAGAGCATTGTAACAAAAGTAGAGACCGGCTTTGACTCCTACTCGCTATGTACAGCGTAGCAACCTCCCCTCTCTCTCCTCTCTCTCCCCCTTTTCTCTCTCCTCTCTCTCCTCTCTCTCTAGATTTTTAAAATCATAAAAATTCTGGTCTCCGTAACAATTTGAAAATTTTTTCACTTGTTCTGGCTTTAAACTCATCCGAATGTCCAAAGTATAAAAAAATATATTTTAACTGTCACTTTTTATAAATCTTTTGGTTACTGAAATTTTTAGAAATTTTCTCAGTTTCAAGTATGAAATAATATTTTTGTATTTTCTCTGTATGGTGCGAAAAAACATCAGTGTCAAGTTAAAAAAACTTTCTCCACTGTGTTTTTTAATAAATTTTTTTAGCACATATTCTGGGTTCCCCATGAATTAACGCCGAATGGGGTAAAATGCTTCACCCTTTTGAAAGATTTACAAAAACTCTCCGTTAAAGTTAAAATAGGATTGTAAACGACAATGGGATCATTTAAAGGCGCTCCTTTACAGTTTTGGGGGGCTCGAACATCCAAAAAACTATTACATACGTATCGACCATTTTTTTTACAGTGGACTAGAGGATCTAATATCTGGGTTTTTTCGGAGTTTCTACACACCACCGCCCCTGCTCCTCCATATTTTTTTCTATCATTCACCTCACTTGTAGACATGAGTTCATCCCCGGACTGGATTGTATACTTCACATTTTTTGTCATTTTGTGTATATCTTTTTTCTAATCAATGGGGGAGGGGGAACTTTAGCCCTTGAGGGCTTTGACCCAAGGGAATGAAGCAAAAGATAATACACACGCACCTTCCCAAACATATAAGTGGATGTTTTTCCCACTTTCTCACCCCTTCATATATCTTAAATTGGATAATGGGTTTACAAACCGACACTGATAAATTAGACACATTGGGAACCTTGGGGATCTTTATTAAGGAAACGTTTTTGCCCCACAGTGCTTTTATGTCCTACACAGGAGAAAATTGAAGAACAGGAGGAGAATGAGGAATCAGTCCCCAACCCTTTAGTCGAAGTGTTATTCCATCAAACTTGAATAGAATACGGCTTAAGGGGAAGGAGCTTATAAACCAAGGCAGGGGACTGCAGCATCGAACGTGGACACATTTGTCCAATGTGGAATAGGTCGGCCCAAGGTTGAGTCTTGCCACATAAGCTGTGAAGCCTGGTTTTACAAAACCCTGTTTCTTCACAGCCCGGGGACCCCGGCAGCCTAAGCATGGGTTCAACTATTTTAACTCCCCTCATGTTTTGACCCCTCAAGCGATTTTTATATCAAGCCCATGCAGAAACAAGCTTGTTTTTTGCATGGTACTTTTATTATATTATATATAAAATATAAAAAAATATATAAAATTAAATTTTATATAAAAAGGGCAAGCCAAGGGGGGGGGGGGGGGGGGGTTTTTTGGAAGGGGGGGGGGGGGGGGGAGAAAAAAGGGGGGGGGTAGGGAAAAAAAATTTTATATATATAAAATAATATATATATATATATAAAAAAATTATAATAATTTTTAATAAAAATTTATTTTTTCTTAAATTCAACTCTCCTGCCGAAAAAGGCAAGCGAAAATTTGTGTAAGCAATTAATTTCGCAAAATCATTAATTAAATTGCCCTTTTATAATAGGGTTTGGGAAGTTTACTAAGATTCTTTTTTTTTGGGGCAAAATTTTTAATTTTTACATCAAATATATGAAAAAAAAAAAATTTTTTTTAATATAAAGGAAAAAATTTTAGAAAAATTTTAATTTTTAAAAGATTCTTGCTTATTGACCAGTTTTACCTATTCAGCACATTAAAATTTATATATATATTTATATATTTAAAA
>NW_026505191.1:0-18022 GCF_026875155.1 Cherax quadricarinatus
CGGGGAGAAGAAAGTGATTCATAGCGGGAAACTTCACTCGGGAGGCCCCAAAGGTGGTAATCAGTATGTATAACCCACCACAGAACGCAGGAGGCCAAGGAAAGAATACGACGAGAGCAAAAAGCGATGGTTACACACTGGCAAATGGCCAGAAGAGCTCAGCATGCGGGAAAAGCTCCTATCAGGGTGACTTTAACCACAAAATCGTTTGGGGAGAATTGGCCCACATGGGGCCAAGATACATGGGGGCAAAGATGGGAGGGGGTACTGGAAAATTCATGTGCCAACACGAAAGGGGACACACAAGAAGAGAGAGAGGATGAACCAGCAAGGCGGGACTTAGTATTCCCTTGATATGCGATACGGGGACATCACATATGAAAGCCCCCTTGGGCCAGTGACCATGTGGTTTTAAAAGTTTCGAATTTCACATAGAGCTACAATGGGGGGAGAAGCGGAAGGCCAGGACGAATGAAGCCAAACTACAAGAAAGGGGACACACAGAATGAGGAAACTACCTGAAGGGGGTTCAGGGGGACAGAGAACTGGCAGGGAAGCCAGTTAATGAGATGATGGAATATGTAGCAAAAAAATGCAAGGAGGCTGAGAGAGGTTTGTCCCCAAGGGTAACAGGAATAATGAAAAAGCCAGGATGAGCCAGGGTTTCCCCAAAAGGTGCAGGGAGGCAAAAACCAAGTGTGCTAGGAATGGAAGAAATATAGAAGGCAAAGGACCCAGGAGAATAAGGAGAACTGTCGTAGAGCAGAAACGAATATGCACAGATAAGAAGGGAGGCCCAAGGGACATATGAAATGACATAGCAGCGAAAGCCAAATCTGACCCAAAACTGTTTGTACACCCACATCAGGGGGAAAACAACAGTCAAGGACCAGGTAATCAGGCAAAGGAAGGAAGGGGGAGAGACAACACGAAATGACCGTGAAGTATGTGAAGAACTCACAAGGATTCAAAGAAGTGTTCACAGAGGAGACAGAAGGGGCTCCAGAAAGACGGGGGGAGGGGCACACCACCAAGTGCTGGACACAGTGCACACAACCGGGAAAAAAGTGAAGAGGCTTCTGAGTGAGCAGTACCTAAAAGGGAAATGCGGCCGAAACTTTCCCCCCATGGGTATTGAGGGGGGGAGCAGGGGCCTAGGTACCCCAAAAAAAAATATTCAATACTTTACGAAACAGGAGATTGCCTGAGGCATGGAAGAAGCAATGTAGTCCCAATTTTTAAAAAAGGAACAGAAGAAGCATTAAACTACAGACCAGTGCACTGACATTATATATGAAAAATTTGGAGAAGAATCAGGAAAAGGGGTGGAACACCTAAAAAGGGAACGATTCATCAACACAGCCAACGGGTTTCGGGGAGGGGAAACCTGTGCCAAACCTATGGAGTTCTTGAATGGTGACAGCATAAGACAAGAGAGAGAGGGGTGGGTGGTTTGCATTTTTTTGGCTGAAAGAAGGGCTTGACACAGTTCCACACAAAAGAGATTGGTGAAAAAAACTGGGGACCAAGCAGGGATTACAGGGAAGGCACTACAATGGATCAGGGAATTACTTGTAAGGAAGACAGCAGCAAGTCATGGTACGTGGCGAGGTGTCGAGTGGGCCCCTGTGACCAGCGGGGTCCCGAGGGGTCAGTCCTAGGACCAGTGCTGTTTCTGGTATTGTGAACGACATGAGGGAAAGGGAAATAGACTCTGAGGTGTCCCTGTTTGCAGATAAACGTGAAGTTGATGAAAAAGAATCACTCGATCGAAGACCAGGCAGAACTACAAAGGGATCTGGACAGGCTGCAGACCTGGTCCAGCAATTGGCCCTGGGTTCAATCCCACCAAGTGCAAAGTCATGAAGATTGGGGAAGGGCAAAAAAAGGGCTGCAGACGGAGTACAGTCTAGGGGGTCAGAGACTACAAACCTCACTCAAGGAAAAAGACTTGGGGGGGAGTATAACACCAGGCACATCTCCTGAAGCGCACATCAACCAAATAACTGCTGCAGCATAGGGGCGCCTAGCAAACTCAGAACAGCATTCCGACATCTTAAAAAGGAATCATTCAGGACCCTGTACCCGTGTTCGTTAGGCCCATATTGGGGTATGCGGAAACCAGTTTGGAACCCACACCTAGCCAAGCGCGTGAAGAAACTAGGAAAGTGCAAATTTTTGGGCAACAAGACAGTCCCAGAGCTAAGAGGTAGGGTCCTACGAGGAGAGGTTAAGGGAAATCAACCTGACGACACTGGAGGACGGGAGAGATAGGGGGGACATGAAACGACATACAAAATACTGAGAGGAATTGACAAGGTGGACAAAGACGATGTTCCAGAGATTGGACACAGTAACAAGGGGACACAGTTGGAAGCTGAAGACACAGATGAATCCCAGGGATGTTAGGAAGTATTCCTTCAGCCACAGAGTAGTCAGTAAGTGGAATAGTTGGAAGCGATGTAGTGGAGGCAGGATCCATACATAGCTTTAAGCAGAGTATGATAAAGCTCACGGCTCAGGGAGAGTGACCTAGTAGCGATCAGTAAAAGAGACGGGGCAGGAGCTCGGACTCGACCCCGCAACCTCAACTAGGTGAGTACACCCCACACACACACACACACCACACACACACACACACGGATATCAAATCCTCAGGAAAGACAGAGGGGGGAGAGGGGGGGGAGGAGTTGCACTGCTCATTAAAAGCCAGTGGGGTTTAAGAAAATGGAAGGAATGGATGGCACGGGCGAAAGGGACTACTTAGTAGGAACAATCCAGCCCGAAGGCCATAAGGTGAGAACTGAAAGTAATGTACAACCCACCACAGAACTGCAGGGCCAAGAGAAGACTACGATGAGAGCAACGAGCAATGGTCGACACACTAGCCGAAGTGGCCAAAAGAGCACACATGGGGGGAGCAAAGTTACTAGTTATGGGTGATTTCAATCACAAAGAGACTGACTGGGAAAACCTGGAGCCCCATGGGGGTCCCGAAACATGGAGAGCCAAGATGATGGACGTGGTACGGGAAAAACCTATGCATCAACAGTTAGAGACACTACCAGAGGGGAGAGGTGAGGATGATCAAGCAAGACTGGGCCTTGTATTCACCTTGAGTAGTTCGGACATCGAGGATATCATGTATGAAAGGCTCCTAGGAGCTAGTGATCATGTGGTTCTGTTCTTTGACTACATAGTTGAGCTTCAAGTGGAGAGAGTAGCAGGAATAGGATGGGGAAAAAACCCAAAATACAAAAGGGGGAACTACTCAGGCATGAGGAATTCCTGCAAGACATTCAGTGGGAGAGGGGAAATGACAGGAAAACCATAAAAAGAAATGTTTGGGCTATGTGGCAAAAAAATGCAAGGAGCAGAGGAGAGGTTTGTTCCAAGGAAACAGAAATATGGAGAACAGAACGTCCTTGGTTCACCCAAAAGTGTAGAGAGGCAAAAACTAGGTGTACTAGAAATGGGAAAGGGTGCAAAAAGACCCGAGAACTCAAGAAAATAAAGAGATTAGCCGAAGAGCCAGAAACGAATATGCACAGATAAGAAGGGAGGCTCAGTGACAATATGAAAATGACATAGGATCGAAAGTCAAGTCTGACCTGAAGCTGTTGTATGCCACATCAGGAGAAAACATCAGTCAAGGATCAGGTTATCAATTGAGAAGGGGGGATGGGGGGTTCACAAGGAAAACGACCGAGAGGGTTTTGAGGAGCTCAACAACGAGATTTAAAGAAGTATTTACAGTGGAAACCAGTAGGGCTCCAGGAAATCAGAACAGTGGGGGTACACCAAGAAGTGCTGGATGAGGTACACATAACCCAAAGGGGGAGGGAAGAAGCTGCTATGTGAACTTGACACCTCAAAGGCGGTGGGACCAGACAACATCTCTCCGGTGGGTCCTTAGAGAGGGAGCAGAGATGCTGTGAGTGCCATTAACAAAGATCTTCAACACATCCATTGAAACTGGGCAACTCCCCGAGATATGGAAGATGGCAAATGTAGTCCCAATATTATGTATTTTTGCAAAGTCGTGGAGAAGATCATCAGGAGGAGAGTGGTGGAGCACTGGAAAGAAAAAACGTGTATAATCGACAACCAGCACGGTTTCAGGGAAGGAAAATCCTGTGTCACAAACCTACTGGGGTTTTATGACAAGGTGACAGAAGTAAGACAAGAGAGAGAGGGGGGGATCGACTGCATTTTTTGGACTGCAAGAAGGCCTTCGACACAGTTCCTCATAAAAGTTACTGCAAAAGCTAGAGGATGAGGCACATATAACAGGAAAGGCACTGCAATGGATCAGAGAATACCTAACAGGGAGGCAACAACGAGTCATGGTACTGACGAGGTGTCAAGTGGGCGACTGTGACAAGCGGGGTTCCACAGGGTCAGTCCTAGGACCTGTGCTTGTTTTTGGTGTATGTGAATGACATAACGGAAGGGATAGACTCAGAAGTGTTATTGTTTGCAGATGATGTGAAGTTAATGAGAAGAATCAAATCGGACGAGGATCAGGCAGGACTACAAAGAGACCTGGGCATGCACAAGCCTGGTCAGCAACTGGCTCCTTGAGTTTAACCCCTGCCAAATGCGAAGTCATGAAGATTGGGGAAGGGCAAAGAAGACCGCAGACACAAATAAGTCCTTGATGGCCAAAGACTGCAAACCTCACTCAAGGAAAAGATTTGGGGATGAGTATAACACCGAGCACATTTTCTGAGGCGCACATCAATCAGATTAAATGCTGCAGCATACGGGCTTTTGGCAAACCTATGGATAGCGTTCCCATACCTCAGTAAGGAATCGTTCAAGACTCTGTATACCATTTTCGTCAGGCCCATACTGGAGTATGCAGCACCCGTTTGGAATCCGCACCTGGTCAAGCACGTCAAAAAATTTAGAGTAAGTGCAAAGGTTTGCAACAAGACTAGTCCCAGAGCTAGGGGATTGTCCTACGAAGAAAGGTTTGAGGGAAATTTGGCCTGACGACACTGGAGGACAAGAGGTCAGGATAGACATGATAACGACATATAAAATTATGTGCAGAATAGACACAGAAACAAGAGGTTTACAATTGAAAGTTGAAGACTCAGATGAATCAAAGGGATGTTAGGAAGTATTTCTTCAGTCATAGAGTAGTCAGCCATGGAATAGCCTAGAAAGTGAAAGTAGTGGAGGCGGGAACCATACATAGTTTTAAGACGAGGTTTGATAAAGCTCATGGAGTAGGAGATATAGGACCTAGTAGCAACCGGTGAAGAGGCGGGGCCAGGGCTATGACCTCGACCCCTGCACCACAAATAGATGAGTACAAATATGTGAGTACACACACACACACACACACCACACACACACACACACACACACACACACACATATTCACATATAGCACACCAATCAGCGAAAACCAAATCTGGGCCCGAAGCTGTTTTATAGCCACTTCTTGAGGAAAACAAAAGTCAAGAACAAAGGGATTCAGAGTGAGGAAGGAAGGTGGAAGATCACAAAAAACAACCGCAAAGTATGTGAGGAGCTCAACACTAGGTTCAAAGATGTTTTCACAGAGGAGACAGAAGGACTCCAGAAAACGGGGAGGTGAGGGACACCACCCAAATGTTTTGGGCACAAACATAAACCGAGGGAAAAATGAAGAGGCGCTAAACGAGCTGATCCTCAAAGGCGATGGGGCTGATAACATCTCCCAAGGTCCTGAGAGAGGAGCAGAGACTATGCGCACCAAATGCGACAATCTTCAAACATCTACGAAACAGGGCACTATGAGGAATGGAAGACAGAAAATTGTCCATTTTTTAAAATATGAGACAGACCGAAATTAAATTTACAGCCCATTGTCTTTTAATTATGTATAAAAAGTCCTAGAGAAGTTTATTGGGAAAAGAGTGGTGGATCACCTAGAAAGGAATGAGTTATCAAGACAGCCAGCACGGTTTCAGGTAGGGGAAAACCCGCTTCAAAACCCACGGAGTTCTATGCGGGAAAAACGCATAAACAAAGAGAGGAGGGGTGGGTAGATTGCTTTTTTCTTGGACGTAAGAAGGAGTTTGAACAGCTCCACACATGAGATTAGGGAAAAAGGTGGAGGGCCGCAGGGATAACGGGGAAGGGTTTTAAATGGTCGGGGGAATACCTGTCAGGAAGACAACAGCGAGTCCTTTTCGTGGCGAGGTGTCGAGTGGTCGACTGTCGAGGGGGGTTCATAGGGGTCATCTTAAAAAACGTGCTGTTTTGGTTTTTGTGAAGCCATGAGGAAGCCAGACTCCGAAGGCCCCTTTGTGTAGATGAGAAAAGTTCGCAAATTCAATCAGATGGGGAAACCGGGCAGAACTACAAAGGGGATCTGGACAGGCGCGGGCCCTGGTCCAGCAACGGGCCCCTTGGTTCAAGCCTCCCAAGTAAAAAATCATGAAGTTTGGGAGAAGGGAAAAGAAGAACATGGATCAGCACAGTCTGGGGGGGCAGAGATTACAAACCTCACTCAGGGAAAAGGATCTTTGGGGTGAATAGCACCGGGCAACTCCAAGGTGCACCCCCAAACCAATAACTGCTGAAACAACGGGCCCCTAACAAACTAAAAACACTTTCCCGGCTTTTAAATAAGGAATCGTTCAAACCAGCAGAAAGGGAAACTAGAAAAAAGGCAATGTTTGAAACAAGACTGTCCAGAGCAAAGGGTATGTACTATAAAGAGATTTTTTGGGAAATCGGCCTTACGACATGGAAACGGTTTTAGGGATCGATAAACATTTAAAATACTGAAGGAATCAACAGGGGATAGAGACATTTGATTGGATGGAACACGCAAAAAAGGGTCAAAGTTGAAGTTGAAGCTCGAGAATCACAGGGATGTTAGGAAGTATTTCTTCAGTACAGGTTGTCGGGAAAGTGGAATATTTGGGGAAGTAGTAGTGGGGGGAACCTTACAACTTTAAGAAGGTATGATAAAGCTCGAGCAGGAAGAGTGCCCTAGTGGCGACCGTGAAGATGGGGGGCCGGGAGCTATTACTCGACCCCTGAACCACAACTTGTGATACACATTCCCTCACACACACATTCCTCTATCATCTCTCCCCCACCCACACCCCTCATTCCCCCCTGCTACCCCCCTTCTTTCTCTTCCTTCTCCTCCTTTTCCCCTCCTTTTTCTCTCCCCTCTTTTCGCTCTTTCTCCCCTTTTTTCTCCCTCTCCCCTCCCTCTCTCCTCTTCTCTCTCTCTCTCTCTCTTCTCTCTCTCTCTCTCTTCCCTTCTCCTCCCCTTTGCTGCCCCCTCTTCCCTTATTCCTTCCTCACCCCCACCCACATCTCTGTCCCTCTCCCAGCCCCCCTCTCTCTTCCCCCCTTCTACCCCCTTTCCCCTTCTCCCCCCCTTGTCTACACAAAAAAACAAAAAGACAACAAAAACCACACAACACATCCTCGGGCCTCCTTGCTTTTGTTGCTACTATTTCAATCTCTTAAATGGCTTTCCCTGACAGAAAAGGAGGGAAGCCAGTTAATGAATGCGGAATATGTAGCAACAAAAAGCAAGGAGGCTGAGGGGGGTTTGTACCCAAAGGGGCAGGAAAATGAAAAAGCCAGGATGAGCCCAGGTTTACCAAAAGGTGCGGGAGGCAAAAAACCAAGTGTGCTAGGGAATGGGAAAAATATAGAAGGGAAAGGACCCAGGGAATAAGGAGAGCAGTGTAAACCCGAAACGAATTGCACAGATAAGAAGGGGGGGCCCAACGCAAAATGAAAATGACATAGCAGCGAAAGCCAAATCTGTCGGAAACGTCGACAGCCCCATCAAAAAAAACGTCAAGGCCCCGGTAAACAGGTAGGAAAAGGGGGGGGAGAGACAACAAGAAATGACCCTGAAATATGTGAGGAACTCAACAAGAGATTCAAAGAAGTGTTCAAGAGGAGAAGAAGGGGTCCAGAAAGACGGGGAGGTGGGCACCCACCTGGCTGGACACAGGACACAAGAGGAAGAAGTGAAGAGGCTTCTGAGTGGCTAGATACCCCAAAGGCAATGGGGCCCTAACATCTCCCCATGGGATTGAGAGAGGGAAACAGGGCGCATGTGTACCCCTAACACAAAATTTAATAATCTATCGAAAAGGGAGATTGCCTGAGGCATGGGAAGACAGCAAAAAGTAGTCCCCCAAACTTTAAAAAAAGGGGCAGACATAAAGCATTAAAATATAACCCGTGCACACATGTTGATCAAAAACATGGAGAAGATTAAGGAGAAAAGTGGTGGAAACACCTAGAAAGGAATGATTCATCAACAGCAGCCAACAGGTTTAGGGGGCGGGAAATCCTTGTCACAAAAACCCACTGGGGTTTAGACATGGTGACACAGTAAACAAGAGAGGCGTAAGACTGCAAGAAGGCGTTTGACACGTTTTCCCCACAAGAATTGGTGGGAAAAAGGAGGGCCAAGAGGATAACAGGGAAAGGCCCCCCAATGGATCGGGGAAAACTTGTCAGGAAGACAGAGCGATCATTGTACGTGGCGAGTGTCAGAGTGGGCACCTGTGCCAGCGGGGGGCCCACAGGGGGGCAGCCGGACCCGTGCTGTTTCTGGTATTGTGAACGAAATGACGGGAAAGGAAAAGACTCTGAAGTGTCCCGTTTGAATGACGTGAAGTTGATGAGAAAATTCACTCATCGAGACCAGGAGAACTACAAAGGGTCTGGACAGGCTGCAGACCCGGTCCGAATTAGCTCTGGGGTTTAATCCCCCCAAGTGCAAAGTCATGAAGATTGGGGAAGGGCAAGAAAGACCCCCAGCGGAGTACAGTTGGGTGCCAGAGACTACAAACCCCACTCAAAGGGAAAAAAATCTTGGGGGGGGATAACACCCGGGACTCCTGAAGCGCACATCAATCAAATAAAAATGCTGCAGCAAAGGGGCCCAGCAAACCCCAGAAAAGCATTCCGACATCTTAATAAGGGAAACGTTCGGCCCGTACACCCTGTACGTTAGCCCATATTGGGGTATACGGGACAAGTTTGGAAAACCCCCACCTAGCCAAGCACGTAAAGAAATAGAGAAAGTGCAAAGGTTTGCAACAAGCTAGTCCCCGGGGCTAAAAGGGGATGTCCTACGGGAAGGGGTTTAAAGGGAAAAACAACCCGACGACACTGGGGACAGGAGAATGGGGGGGGCATGATAACGAATACAAAAAAGCTGAGGGAATGACAAGGTGGACAAAGACGGGTGTTCCCGAGATTTACACAGTAACGAGGGGGCACAGTTGGAAGTTAAGCACAGATGAATCACAGGGGGTTTAGAAAGTATTTCTTCGCCACAGAGTAGCAGTAATGGAAAAAGTTTGGGAAGCGATTAGTGGAGGCAGGACCATACATGCTTTAAACAGAGGTATGAAAAAAGCCAGGTTCGGAAGAGTGCTAGTGCGATAGTAAAGGGCGGGGGCCAGGAGCTCGGTCGACCCCCGAAACCTCAACTAGGTGACAACTAGGTGAGTACACCACAACAAACCAAAACCCCACACACACACACACACACACCCCAAAACACACACAAAAACCCCCCAACACCCCTTACCCCCCCTTTCCCCCCAAACCACCTCTCCCCCTCCCCCTCCCACCTACCCCCCCCAAACCATCTAACCCCCCCCCCCAAAACCATCCACCCCCCTCTCCCAAAAACCATCTCCCCCCCAATAACCATCCTCCCCCCCCCCCAAAACCACCCCATCCACCCCCAAACCCATCTTTTCCCCCCCCCCAAACCATCTCTCCCCCTTCCTTTCTGGATGCAAGGGGGAAACCCAAAAAACTGGGATAGACCCAAGGGGCCCCTGACGGACGAATCTGGGAGGGAGGATTGGGGGCAGAGCTAAAAAAAAGGGGGAAAGACTGGGGAAGGAGGCAGATGAGCTTGCAAGGAAGAGGGGGAGAGGTTAGCAGCGAGAGCAGAAGGTGGGAGCAACATGCCCGTAGCAGATGCCCAAGATACGAGATTTAAAAAGGAATGAGAAATCTGAAACAGCCAAAGGGTAAAGATAAACAGAATTCATCAGCCATTTTAAAAACACAAAGACAAAGGGTCTGGGGGGAGCATGGAAACAAATATATACAAAGGTCCCGCAAACCCACATGGGCCAAAAAAAGACAGGGAGCACACTGTACAGTTGAGAGTTCGGAAGACATTGAAGGAACTAGGACATATGCAGGGGCTTTACCAGACACTTGTGGGGGCCAGGAACAGGTGAGCAGGAAGGACAAACCAATGAGCTAGGGCCCACAGCTGGGGAAGGGATTGAAGAAAGAACACTCCACGGAAGGAACTAAAACACCAGAGAGGATGCAATGTGGTCACAGTGGGAGTGGAAAGGGAGAGCCCATTTTTTTGTCTATGGGCTAGACGAAGCTGAAGGGGAAACCTATGATGAAAGAAAACATGAGGAGAAGAAAGCGACTGAAGGTTTCATAAAGGGTTGATGGGCGAGGGGGACATGACCCAGGTGGCAAATTTTCGGAGAATCGGGGGGTTTCACAATGAGAAGGAAACGGCCTCTCAAAGCAATTTTAAAGGCCGAATTAACTCAAACCATGATCCTGCAGGAGAAAGCACAGCGAGAGGCAAAGAGGAGTTCAAGAGTGTGTACGTCTTCGAGACAGAACACAGGAGGAAAGGATGATACTGAAAGAGAGGGTGCAAAAACAAAAGGGGGAAGGGGAGGAAATGACAAAGAAGAGCATATAACCCAGACACAGGTGGAAGGGCAAGCACACCCCAGAAAACACTGCAGAAGGAATCCAAACACAACACTCCCAAGGCAACTGAACAATTTAAACCAACAATCACACACCGATCCCTCTGTTCCCACCCCCTGCACCACGAACCCTACCCCTACAGCAACCACCTATGGGAGCTCTTCCTCCACCTCCACTGCAACCCCCCACAAGGGTCCCACCAGGGCTCCTGCTCTCCCAATCCCAGTATTCCCCCAGCACCACAGTTACAGTATTAGAACAGAAGTTAAAGGTTTGGTACAGAAATGCGGATGGAGTAATGAATAAATATGAGGATTGGGAGAAAGAATCAATGAGAAGTCCCCAGACATTATAGCAGTTACAGAAACAAAACTCACTGAAACAATAACAGATGCAATCTTCCCCCAAGGATATCAGATCATGAGGAAAGATAAATGGGCAGAGGGGGAGGAGGGGTTCTCTGTTCGTAAAAAACCGATGAAATTCGGAAAATGGGAGGCATAGACGAGACAGGAGAAAGGGACCCACATACTAGGTACATTTCAGTCTGGGGAGCACAAGGTGGTCATTGCAGTGATGTATAAAATCACCAGAACTGCTGGGGCAAAGAGGGGATAAAAAGAGAGCAACGAGTAATGGTGGACACACTTGCTGAGGGGGCCCAAGAAGACTCAACCGAGCAGAGGAAAGTTGCTAGTAATGGGTGTTTTCAACAACAGGAATTGACGGGGAAACCCTTGGAGCACATGGGGTCCCGAAACATGGAGAGCAAGATGTGGATGTGGGCTGAAAATCTCATGCACTAAGTGTTAACGACACTACAGATGAGAGGGAGGACGAACCAGCAAGATTGGACCTTGGTTCACCCTGGCAGTTCAGAATTGAGGACATCACATATGAGAGTCCCCTAGGAACTAGTGACCACGTGTTCTGTGCTTTGAATACATAGTAGAGTTGCAGTGGGAGAGAGTAACAGAGTTGAATGGGAAAACCCAGACAAATAAAGAGGGGACTACATAGGTTTGAGGAACTTCCTGCAGTAGGTTCCGGGGGACAGAGAACTGGCAGGAAAGCCAGTAAATGAAATGATGAATTTGTAACAACAAAATCAAGGAGGCAGGGGAAAAAGGTTTATTCCCAAGGGCACAGAAAAATAGGAAGCCCAGAACGAGCCTTTGGTTTACCCGAGGGTGTAAGGAGGCAAAACTAAGTGCAATAGAGAATGGAAAAAGTACAGAAGGCAGAGACACATGAAAATATGGAGATTAATCGCAGAGCCGGAAGAGTATGCACAGGTAAGGAGGGGGGCCCCAGCGACAGTATAAAAATAACATACATTAAAAGTCAAGACTGACCCGAAACTGTTGTATGGCCACATCAAGAGGAAGACACAGTCAAAGACCAGGTGATCAGACTGAGGACAGAAGGTGGAGAACTCACAAAAAAATGATCTAGGTATGTGAGGAGCTAAACAGGGATTTAAGGAAGTTTTTACAGTAGAGACGGGAAAGGGGCTCTGGGTAGACAGCATAGAAGGGAACTTTAAAGAGGGAATATCCAATAAGTGTTGGATGACATACGAACAACCGAGGAGGAGGTGCAGAAGCTGCTAAGTGACCTTCATACCTCAAGGCGATGGGACCGGACAACATCTCCCCGTGGGTCCTTGGAGAAGGAGCAGAGTTGATGTGCGTGCCCATAAACCACAATCTTCAAACCCTCCCTTTAAATTGGGCAACTACCTGAGATGTGGAAGACGGCAAATGTATCCCCATATTTAAGAAAGTATGCAAAGTCATGGAGAAGATTATCAGGAGGAGAGTGGGGGAACACCTGGAATGGAACAAGATATAAATGAAAACCAGCATGGATTCATGGGAGGCAAAAACCTGTATCACAAACCTTCAGGAGTTTTATGACAAGGTAACAGAAGTAAGACACGAGAGAGAGGGGTGGGTTGATTGCATTTTCCTGGACTCCAGGAAGGGCCCTTTTACACAGTTCCTCAAAAGAGATTAGTGCAGAAGCTGAAGGATCAGGCGCATATAACAGGGAGGCACTACAATGGGTCAGGGAATACCTGACAGGGAGGCAACAATGAGTCATGGTACGTGAAGAGGTATCACAGTGGATGCCTGTGACGAGCAGGGTCCCACAGGGGGCAGTTCTAGGACCAGTGTTATGTTTGATATATACGAACAAAATGATGGAAGGAATAGATCTGAAGTGTCCCTATTCGCAGATGATGTGAACTGATGAGAAGAAATTAAATCAGATGAGGATGAGGCGGATTGGGAAAGAGACCTGGACAGGCTGGACACGTGGTCCAAAACTGGCTTCTCGAATCCAACCCGCCAATTTCCCAAAGTCATAAGATTGGGGAGAGGCAAAGAAGACCGCAGACAGAGTATAGGCTAGGTGGACAAAGACTACAGACCTCACTCAGGGGAAGACCTTGGGGACCATAACACCGAGCACTCACCGAGGCACACAACAAATAACGCTGCAGCATACGGGGAGCCCGGCAACCTGAGAATAGCATTCTGATACTTAATAAGGAAATATGGAGCACCAGTCTGAACCCACACCTGCAAGCAGTCAAGAAGGTTAGAGAAAGTACAAAGGTTCCAACAAGGTAGTTCCAGAGCTCAGGGAATGTCGTAGAGGAAAGGTAGGAAAACGGAACGACACTGGAGGACAGAAGGTCAGGGGAAAACATGATAACGACATACAAGATACTGCGGGGAATAGACAAGGTTAACAGAGACAGGATTTTCCAGAGGGGGGAACACAGAAACAAGGGGTCACAATTGGAAGCTGAAGACTCAGACGAGTCACGGGGACGTTGGGAAGTATTTCTTCAGTCATAGAGTCGTCAGGAAGTGGGATAGCCTAGCAAGTGAAGTAGTGGAGTCAGGAAAGATACATAGTTTTAAGAAGAGGTATGAAAAAGCTCAGGAAGCAAGAGGAGAGGACCTATTTGTGATCATGAAGAGGCGGGGCCATGAGCTGAGTCTCGACCCCTGCAATCACAATTAGGTGAGTACACACACACACACTCTGTACAACCGTGTACGTCAGGCCCATACGGGGAGTATGCAGCACCATTTTGGGAAAACCCGCACCGGGTCAAGCACGTTAAGAAATTAGAGAAAGTGCAAAGGGTTGTGACAAGGTATTTCCAAAGAGCAAAGGGGGAAATTTGTCCCATAAAAAAAGGGTTGAGGGAAATCGGCCTGACGACACTGGAGGACAGGAGGATAGGGAAGGGCATATAATGACATACAAAATACTGCATGGAATAGACAAGGTGGACAGAGACTAGATGTTCCAGAGAGGGACATAGAAACACGGGGTCAATCTTGGAAGTTGAAGGCTCACATGAGTCACAGGATGTTAGGGAAACAGTTCTTCCGTTATACAGTGGTCAGGGAAATGGAAAAAGTCTGGCGAGCGATGTAGTGGAGGCAGGTACCATATATAGCTTTAAGCCGAGGTAATAAAGTCATGGAGCAGGGAGAGAGAGGACATAGTAGCGTTCAGTGAAGAGGCGGGGCCAGGAGGTGAGTCTCGACTCCTGCAACTACAATTAGGTGAGTACAATTGGGTGAGTACACACACACACGCGCGCGCGCAGATGAAATAACGAATATATGTGAGGAGTGGCATGAAAGAATCAAGATGTCCCCAGACATCGTAGCAGTCACCAAAACAAAACTCACTGGGGCAATAACAACACAATCTTGCCACCTGGATATCAGATCCTGAGGAAGGACAGAAGGCGCCGGGGGGAATGAGGGGTTGCACGGGTCATTAAAAACGAGGGGGATATCAGGAAAGGGAAAGGAATGAACGATTGTTGGAGAAAGGTATTACATAGTAGGTACAGTTCAGTCAAGGGAACATAACGAAGTCATTGCAGTGATGTATAACCCACTGCAGAACTGAAGGAGGCCAAGAGGGGAATTTGATGAGTGCCTCAGAGCAATACTGGAAACACTAGCTAAAGGTGGCAAGAAGAGCTCACTCGAATAGAGCAAAGTTACTGGTTATGGGCGACTTCAACCACGGGGAGATTGATTGGGAAAACCTGGAGCCACATGGGGTCCCGAAACATGGAGAGCCAAGATGATGGATGTGACACGGGAAAACCTCATTCACCAACATATTGGGGACACTACCAGAGAGAGAGGGGGGAAATAAACCAGTAAGACTGGCCACGAGGACATCACATATGAAAGGCCCCTGGAGCTAGTGACGGTTCTGAGCTTTGAATACATTGTAGAGCTACAAGTGGAGAGGGTAAAAAGGAGTAAAAAGGGAAAGCGAAACTATAAAAGAGGGGACTACACTGTATGGGACCTTCCTGCAGAAGGTTCAGTGGGAAAGAGAGTTGGTAGGAAAGTCAGTAAACGAAGTGATGGACACGTAACAACGAAATGAAAGGAGGCAGAGGAAAGGTTTGTTCCTAAGGGTAACAGAAATAAGGGGAAGACCAAAACGAGCCCTTGTTTCCCCGAAGGTGTAGGGAGGCAAAAACTAAGTGTGCTAGAGAATGGAAAAAGTACAGATGCAAAGGACCCAGGAAACAAAGATTTAGTCGATGAGCCAGAAATAAGTATCCCACAGATGGGGAGGGGGGCCCAGGAGCAATACGAAAACGACATAGCATCGAAAGTCAAGTCTGACCAAAACTGTTTTTATAGCCACATTAGGAGGAAGACAACAGTCAAAGACCAGTGAAAGGCTGAGGAAAGAAGGTGGGGAGCTCACAAGAAAGAAACGATAAGAAGTATGTGAGGAGCTCAATATGAGATTTAAAGAAGTATTGACAGTGGAGACAGGAAGACCTCAAGGGACAGAACAAAGGGGACACCAGAAAGGGAATTACAAACAAGTGTTGGATGACATACATACAAATGAGGAGGAAGTGAAAAATTTTTCTAAGGGACCTTGATACCTCTAAGGCGGTATGACGGGACAACATCTCTTCCTGGGTCGTTAGAGAGGGAGCAAAAGACACTGTGTGTGCCACTAACCATAATCTCAACACATCCCTTGAAACTGGGAAACTATATGAAGGTAGGGAAGAGGGCAAATGTATTTTCCCATCTATAAAAGGAGACAGAAACGAGCACTAAAGTTTAGACCAGTGTCACTGACCAGTATAGTATGCAAAGTCATGGATAAATTGTCAGGAGGAGAGTGGGTGGAACACCTGGAATGGAACTAGGTTATAAACGACAGTCAGCTCGGATTCATGGAAGAAAAAATCCTGAGTCACAAACCTACTGGGATTTATGACAAGGAACTGAAGTAAGACATAAGAGGGAGGGGTGGGTTGATTGCATTTTCTTTGGGCTGCAAGAAGGCTTTCGACACAGTCCTCACAAGAGATTAGTACAGAAGCTAGAGGATCAGGCACATATAACAGGAAGGGCAATGCAATGCATCAGAGAAATACCTAACGGGGGGCAACAGCGAGTCATGGTACGTGATGAGTATCACAGTGGGCGCCTGTGACGAGCAGGGTCCCACAGGGTCAATCCTGGGGCCAGTGCTATTCTTGGTATATGTTAATGACATGACGGAAGGGATAGACTTAGAAATGTCCCTGTTTTTCAGTGATGTGAGTTTTAAAGAGGGGAAAATTTTAAACAGATGCTGAAACCCGACAAGTCTACAAAGATACCTGGGCAGGCTGGACGCGTGGTCCAGAAACTGGCTCCTAGAATTTAACCCCCCCAAATGAAAAGTCCCGGAATATAGGGAAGGGCAAAGAAGACTGCAGAGTATAGGGTAGGTTTACTGACTACAAACCTAACTCAAGGAGAAAGATCTTGTGGTGAGTATAATAACGAGTACGTCGGCGGAGCACACATTAACCAGATAACTGCTGCTGCGTATGGTGCCTGGTAAACCTAATAGCGTTCCAATACCTCGAAAGGAATCGTTCAAGACTTTTTTAAACTTTGTACGTCGGCTCATCTGGAGACGCCACCAATTTGGAACCCACCCTGGCAAGCACTCAAAAAAAATTTAAAAAAAAGGGCAAGGGTAGCAAAAAAGGCCAGTTCCGACTGGGGGAATGTCCCAAAAGAATGATTGGGAAAAACGGCCACACACTGAGGCAAAGGGGTCAGGGGAACATGAAAAACGACATAAAAAAATACTGCGGGGAATAGATAAGGTGGACAAAAGTTTTTTCCAGAGTTGGACACAAAAACGGGGGTCCCAATTAAAAATTGAAGACCAGGGGAGTCAAAGGGATGTTGGGAAGTATTTCGTGAGCCACAGAGTTTTTAGGAAGGGGAAAGCGGCAAGGATTAGTAAAGGCAAGAAGCATACATACTTTTAAGACGAGTAGATAAAACTCATGGGGCAGGGAGGGAGGACCCAGTCGGTCAGGGAAGGGCGGGGCCGGGGCTGAGTCTCGACCCCGAAACCAAGTTGGTGATACAATTTGGGGAGTATAACCCTACCACGTATTTGGTACTTTAAAACCAGAAGTCAGGGTGGGTAGGCAGGTGTGTGTATTAGACTAGGCCCCTAAAAACCCGTAAATAGAGAAGGTAACATTCTCTAGGGAAAAACGTTTTGAAAAAACAAATTAGGGTACAAAAACTTGAGTCGGTATGAGTCTACTACCTCCTCACCTACACGCACACATAAACATTAGATCATACGATTGTGTGTTCACAATGTACAAGAACGGTCGCCAACCCCTTTTAAACGCTGACCATTCACACCGCCTCCACACATACCCCCTTCATATCCAAGCTTTAACACTCTTTTCCTGCCCTACCCACACCACATACAACACAAAAAAAAAAAAAGCAAACACCCAAAAACAAACCCACCCAAGACACACCCACCCCAAAACTAAACACACCAATTTCCCCCACCCCGCCCACCCCAAACCACACCCCAACCTCCACACTCACACACCTCTGTCTCTTCCTCCCTTCCTCTTTTTTCTTCCTCTTCCTCTTCCCCTCCTCCTCCCTCTCCTCCCCTCCCCCCCCCTCCCCTCCCCCAATTTTTTCCCTCTCTTCCCTCTTTTGCATTTCCCCCCTTCTTCCATCCTCTTCTCTCCCCCCTTTCCCCCCATCCTTTCCCCCCCAACTTTCCCCCTGCCACTTCTCCCCCCCCACTCTAAACCCCCCTCCCCCCCCACCTTCCTCCCCCTCTCTTCCCTCCAACACACACACAACACACACACACACACCACACACACCACACACAGAGTTACAAGTGGGAAAAA
>NW_026505192.1:0-17247 GCF_026875155.1 Cherax quadricarinatus
TTTTAGCATCTTTGATTTGAAAGAAAACAAAAAACAAAACATTTAATGATCAGTCTCTAGCAAGTGAATGGGTGTCACACTTTCCTCTGAAACAGTTTTAACAACCATACATAGTATCAAAAACATTCAAAATTTTTTTTAAGTAAATTTAAAAACAGGGGTTGTCATTTCCTTTATATAACAACAATTTATAATAAAAGGGTAATTAACAAGTTGGGAGGATGCGCGGCTAGTCATACATTCTCGCCACTTGAATTTTTGGGGCCCTTTGACGATGCCTTCCACGGGCTTACCTGTCCATCTCTTTAAAAAAATTTTATTCTGTGTCTATCACTATAGCTCAGTTTCAAAAGATGGGATAAGTGAAAATGAGAGCGAGAGAAGTAGATCCCTGAGAGACATAATTTCCCAAATTTTGGGGAAACACTGTGAAAAGACTAACGGGAAACTTGGAGTATTTGGAACCTTTATCATACATGAAATACGACAAGAAAAAACAAAAGCTGGAACATAAAGAACAAAATTTGAAGAATAAAACAAAGCAGTGGGAACAAAATTATATAGAAACATAAAAAAAAATAACACAAGAAAGTACAAGAACATTTATTAAAAATGCACAAAGTTCAGTAACAGGCAAAAGCAAAAGCAATATATGACAGGTGATAACACACCAAACCAACATACAGAGATACAGGGGAAAACAACAGTAAAGGGTTTTTACAACTGACAATAGAATTTTTTGCCCCAAACATGCATATCGCACCCATTCAGCAATTACTATTTCACATAATGTAACATTTATTGTAGACGACCTTCACAGAGTTTTTGATATAAGAAGACACAATGCCCTTAAACCAATACTCAGAATCCAGTTTTATCTGCGTGTACCCTCTTTAACTTTATAACAACTATCAAAGAAAATGAGGAGAGTCCAAATGAGGTATGAAAAAAAGGGAGGAGAAGAAAACGCAACACTTTTCAGTTTCTAGATAATAATGACCCGGAAGGGCCCCACGTCATTTCACCTAACAATGAAAGAAAGCCATTAAAAAGGTTTAATATGCTGGGAAGACATCACCTCACAAGATATTTGGGGGACATCATCTTTGTCACTTTTAATTTATATTTTTTTTTGCCCAACCTTCTCCCCTTCTAACCTTCTTCACTTTTGTTTTTAAATTTAACTTTTTTTAAACTCGGAGGGCATAATCCCTTTACTATGTATATGGGTCACACCCTCTTCACTATCCTTATCAAATAAATTTGACTCACAAATCGTAATGACCATTGCAAAAAAACCCACCCAAGGGCGGGAAAGAACCCCGTTCAGAGGTTTTAAAACTCCAGACGGATTTTTTGAGATCTCTGACCGCGGTTCTAGCCCCCTGGGGTATGGGTTTTCAAAAAAATTTTCTTTGTTAAAAAAGGGATCACATGCGCTCACTTATAAAGCTAAAAAAATTTGTGTTTCCCACTAAGAGAAATTTGTACAT
This sequence comes from Cherax quadricarinatus, assembly GCF_026875155.1. Classification (NCBI taxonomy): domain Eukaryota; kingdom Metazoa; phylum Arthropoda; class Malacostraca; order Decapoda; family Parastacidae; genus Cherax; species Cherax quadricarinatus. The sequence goes on from NW_026505192.1 coordinate 1,494, forward strand.
TCATGAAAAAACCGACGACCTGACTTTTCCCTCACCACTTACAAATATTTTCGCTTTTTTAAAGCCTTTCCTGAAAGGCTTTTTTTTTTACTTTCACCTGTATTTTCTGTTACACCATCGCCTGGGGGTACTCACCTATATGTGGCTGCAGGGTCGAGCATACTCCTGGCCCCCCCTCTTCACTGGTCGATACTAATTCACCTCTCCCTCCCCATGATATTGTCCATACCTCTTCTTAAAGCTTTTTATGGAACTGCTTCCACTACTTCCTCTCCAGATTATTCCGTTCCTGACAACCAAGACAAGAAAACATCCTAACATCCCTTTTATCTTCTGGGTTTTTAGCTTCCAATTTTTTTTCCCATTGTTTCTGTATCCCATCTCTAAACATTCGATCCTTTTTCCATCTTTTCAAGCCCCCCTTTGTATTTTTTACTTTTACAATCCCCCCTATCCCTCCTACCTCTAGGTTCCTCAGGTGAGTTCCCCTTTAAACCTCTCCTCATAAAATCCCCCCATTTTTCCGGGGGTAAACGTTGCAAATTTTTGCACTTTTTCCAATTTCGTGACATGTTTTTACTAAGTGAGGGTTCCATGCGGGGGCCCCATATTTTCATTAGGGCCCACGTCCCTGTGTAAAATGTCGTGAATACCCTTTCTCAGATGCTAAACGCCAAACCGGTTTCCATCTCCCCTATGCGCAGCAGTTATTTGATTGATTTGGCCCCAGGGACAGTTCGTTATAATCTTTCCCAAATCCTTTTTTTTTTTTCTGACGTTTTTCAGTTTTGGTTTCCTAAAACCTGTACTCCTCTGCGGGCTTCTGTTCCTTCCCCAACTTTTACCCTTTCCACTGGGTTAAACTCCAGGGGCCATTTGTCGACCATACTGTATTTTCCAGATCCCCTTTAATTTTTAAGATCCTCGCCCACTTTATTCTCCCATCATTCACACATCAGCAAATAGTGAACTCCCGAATCTATTCCCCTTTCCCCATGTCATTCACATACAAAAAACACATTGACATAGAACGAACCTTGTGGGGAAACCCCCCTCGACACATTTGCCCACACTGACACTTCAGCACGTGCCAACACCACTGTTTTCCTTCCTGTCGGGTTTCCCTGATCCCCTTGCAGTACTTTCCCCCTTATTCCCGGCCTTTCCCCTAATTTTTGCACCACCTTTGTGGACTGGTCAAAAGCCCCTTTTTGCTCAAAAAAAATGCATCTACCCCTCCCCTCTCTCCTGCTTACTTCTGTTACCTTATCGTAGAACCAAGTAATTTGTGACACAGGATTTTTCCCAACTCGGGAAACCGGCTGACTGTCATGTATAAACCCAATCTTTTCAATGTGTTCCACCACTTTTTTCATGATAACTTTTCCATGACTTTACATACTATACAGGCATGACCGGTCTGTGTTTTTTTGCTGCCCCGCCTGCCCCCTTTCTTAAAAAATTGGAACACTTCGTCTCCCGCCTCAGGGAACTGCCCCGTTTTTATAGATTTACTGAAAAACTGCAAGGGGACCCAGTTCCTCTGCTCCCTCTCTCAGTAACCTGGAGATATGTTAATTTGGGGCCCACCGCCTTTTAGGTATCGAGTTTGTCTAGCATTTCTCACTCTACCTTGGTTATTGGGGATTGTTCCAGCACCCCTGGGGCAAAACCTACCCCACAGTTTGCTGGGGCTTTGTGACTCTATTTTGAATACTTCTCTAAAACTTTTGTTTTTGTTCTCGCATACTTCTTGTCACTCTTTGTACTTCCCTCTTTTTTTCCTCAGCCCGATTACCTGGTCCTTACTGTTGTTTTTTCTCCTAAGGATTTCATAACAATTTTTGGGTGGGATTTGGCTTTTTGATGCTATGCGTTCCGAAATGCCTAGGCTCTCTCCTTATCCTTGCTTTTCTTTTTCGGGTTCTTCTCTCACTCCTTGTTTTCTGACCCTTTGCCTTCTATACCTTTTCCCCCTGCTCTAGCCACTTGGTTTTGGGCCCCTTTTTAACAATCCAGTTAAAAACCATGGCCCTCTGGCTTACCTTTTTTTCTGTTCCCCTTTGTATGAACCTTTCCTCTCCCTCCTTTTGTTCCGTGGCTGCATTCTCCACTGTAAATAAACAAATTTCAAAACTCAGACTCATGATCCTAGCGCCCAAGGGTCTTTTGTTGGAAAATCCCTATTCGAACTTTTAGGGAAATTGAATCCAGCCTTGCTGCCGCATCCTCTCCTCCTCTCTGGGTTTTATCCCTAACACTTTTAGCAGAAGTTTTTCCAAACAGTCTCCAAAATCTTTGCCCTCCATGTTTTTGGCTCCCCCGTGGCCTTAGGTTTTTCCCATCAATCTCTTTTTGTTGAAATCCCCCCCTTATAAGCAATTTGTCCTACCCATATGACCCTCCTGGCCACTTTAGCTAGTGTATCCCCATTTTCCCTATTGTGCACATCTACTCTTTTTTTTTCTCCTCGTTAAGTGGTGGGTTATACACACTGCTACACACCTTTACATCCAGTCTAATTTTCCACAATGAATGTCTTTTCCCTTTCCATTCCCCCATCCCCCCCTAAAACTCCACTGGTTTTTTTTGAGCAATCTACCCTCCCCCCCCCCGTTCCTCTGTCTTTCCCCATAATCTGATACCAGGTGGAAAAAATTAAATCTTTTATCTCCCTGTAAATTTTGTCCTTTTAAATCTATCATGTCAGTGATCATCAATGATGCGTTCTGCCACTCTCACTCTATTTTTTTATTCCATCTACTTTTGATTTACAATCCTTTAGTTTCCTTTCCCATTACTTATTTTGGGGATGGAAGGGGAAGGTCGGCTGGGGGGTGGGGGCGGGGCACAATATTATGGAGGGCTGTGTTTGTGAAATTAGTGCTTGGGGGGGGGTGGCAATGGGGGTTCTTTCTATTACTGTGTTTGGTTGATAGTGGTGACGGGGGTTTGAGGGGGTTTCTCTAAGCTTTGGGTTTTTGTGTTTCCCCCAAAACTGACTTTCCTCTCTGTCTTTGCCTGTCCTGTCCTCTTTCCTTCCACTGGTTTTTCTTGCCTCACTTTCAGTTTCCCCTTTTTCCTTTTTGGGTTCGGCCGATTGAGGAACACTTTTTTTATAACCTGGAGAGCCCTTTTTAAAAGTGGTTTCGTTGATATCCTGTTCCGTCAATCGTTTGGGGCATTTTTTTCCCCGAATCCCCCCCAATCTGTGAAAATTTTTTACCTGAACATGTCCCTCTCTCCTGTTTTTTCCAATCAAAAACCTAATCTTGTTTTCTCCCAATGCTTCTTCACGGGGTCCCCCTTCAGCCTCCTGGACCCATGAATAATTTTGACCTCTCCTCCCTTCTCATTTTTTTTCCTCTGTATCTCGGGATCTAATTAAGCTTCCCCTTTTCTTTTTCCTAGTCTCACCCAGACACCATAGGGCCTATATTACTGCTGCAAAAGACTGCTTATCTCCAATCCCCCCTTCATCCCCTCGCTCCCTGTTATGTTTTCCATTCACATTTGCCCCTTTTTGGCCCATTTTAGATCCTGTTTTCAGCACACCTATTTTTTCCTCCAATCTCTGTATCTTTGCCTCACTACTACGCTCGTGATCCCACTTCTTGCCCTGCACATTTTTTCTCTAACATTTTATTGCAAAGGGCGTTAAAACCTTTTCCCCCCATTTTTGTTCCATTTGTTCTTGAGTCGTTTAACCATTCTTCCTTTTTCCCGACCACCTCACGTTCCCTTCCCTTTACGTCCTCCCTTTTGAGACCCCTTTTTTTTGTTTTTATCCTGGGGGGATGTTTCTACGCTTAGCTTTCAAAAAAATGTGTGTTTTGGGGGTGTTTGCAGACAATTGTTGTTTAGATTTTGTGTGTGTGTGTGGTGTGTGTGTGTGGGGGTTACTCACCTATTTGTACCCCTATTTGTGTTGCGGGGGTCGAGTCCAGCTCCTGGCCCCCCCCTTTTCGCTGATTGTACAAAGGTCCTCTCTCTCCCTGCCCCATGAGCCTATCATACCTCCCCTTTAAAAACTAGAAAGGTTCCTGCCTCCACCACATCATTTTCTAGGCTTTTTCCGGGCCTGACACTCTATGACTGAAGAAAATTTCCCTAACACCCTTTGATTCATCTGACTTAAATTTTCCAATTGTGACCTCTTGTGTCGGGCCCCATCCGGAAACTCCCTCTTTGTCCACCTCGTCTATTCCGCGCAGTATTTTATATGTCGTTATCATTCTCCCCTGCCCTCCGGGCCTCCATTTCGTCGGGCCGATTTCCCTAAACCTTTCTTCAAGACAACCCCCTAGCCGGGGACTAGTCTTGTTGCAAACCTTTGCATTTTTCCTAATTTTTTTGACGGCTTGACAGTGGGACCCAAACGGTGCTGCAACTCCATATGGGCCTGACGTAATGGTGTACAGAGTTTAAACGAATCCTTACTGAGTTCGGAACCTATCCTAGTTTGCCAGCGCCCGATGCTGCACATTACTGTTGAGGCGCCTCAGGAGATAGCTCTGTTTTTTTAACCACCCCCAACTTTTTCCTTTAGTAGGTTTGCAGTCTTGCCACAAAACTAATTTTTTTGGGGGTCTTCTTTGCCCTTCCCCAATTTTCAACTTTGCTTTTGGCAGGTTAAAATTCAAGAGCCATTGCGGGGACCGGGGCTTTTTCCTTCCAGATCTTTTTGTATCCGCCCTCGTCCGATTCGTTTCTTTCATTAACTTCACATCTCTGAAAACAAGGACACTTCTGATCTATCCTTCCGTTTATGTCTTTCACTATCCCAAGAACAGCACAGGTCCTGGGACTGACCCCTGTGGAGCCCCGCTTGTCACGGGCCCCACCTGACACCTCGCGCGTCCTGACCTTTTGCTTTCCCCCCTTCAGATATTTCTCTGACCTTGCGTGCCTTCCTGTTAGTGTGCCTGGTCCCTGCTTTTGCGTAACCTCTTGGAGGAACTGTGTCGAAAGCCTCTTGCAGTCCAAAAACGCAGTCGTCCACCCCTCTCTCTTTTGTCTTACTTCTGTCCCCTTGTCATAAAACCTAGTAGTTTTGCACGGATTTCCTTCCCGAAACCGTGCTGGTTGTAAATTTAAAAACACTTGTTTCTTTCCATCCCACCACTCTCCTCCTGGATCTTCCCCCATGACCTTGCATACTAACACGTTAGAGATACAGGTCTGTAGTTTATGCCTCATGTCTTTCTCCCTTTTAAAAAATTGGGGAAAAACATTCCATTTTCCATCCTCAGGGATTCCCCGTTTCAAATGAGGGTTTGAAGTCTTTGTTAATGGCTCCACAAACTCTGCTCCTCTTAAGGACCCTGGAGAATGTTGCCCCCCCCCCCCCGCCTTTGAGGTGTCAATTTTCGCATAGCACTTTTTTTCCCCCTCCTTGGTTATTTACCCATCCAGCCTTGCTGGTGGCCCCCCTTTTTCTGATTTTTGACCCTTTACTCGTTCCACTGTAAATACCCTTTAAATCTTGTGTTAGCCCTGAATCCCTCTCGGTCGTTTCTTGTAAATTCCCCATCCCCTTTTTCCCATCTATTCCGGGTCCTTGATGTTGTTTTCCCTCCTGATGTGGTTACAACAGCTTCGGTCAGTCTTTATTTTTGATCATGTCATTTTCAATGTCTCTGAGCTCCCTTTTTATCTTGCAATTCTTTTTCTGCTCTTGGGGCTGATTTCTTTGTGTGTGGTGGGTGTGTGTGTGTTTTGTGTGGTGTGTGTGGTTGGTGGGGTTTTGGGGTGTGTGTGTTGTGGTGTGTGTGTGGGTGTATGTGTGTACCCCCCTTTTTTACTTACCTTTTTTGTGGTTGCAGGGCAGTCTCACCCCGGGCCCCGCCTCTTCACCGGTTGCTACTGGGCCCTCTCTCCCCCCCCGCTCCACGAGCTTTTATCAAAGTGACAACAACAACATTGTTCGCACGGGCGATGATATCACCTGATTCTACCATCGTTCCCCACAGAATTGACCACATAAATTTTTCCCCTGAAAAAAAGGGGTTCAATATAAATACCATGCCTGAATCAAGTATCGGCTTCTCCATATCGTAGCAGACAGGTGATAATCTATCACAGAAAAGGGGGGTTGGGGTCCATGAATTTAGTTAGAAGATCTCTTTAACAGTAACAGATGTTTGTAAAACCCACATCACAGAAACAATTGCCCCTTTTTTTATCATAAGCCCTAGACAATGCCTGTAGAATAGTGAACGTGTTCTACCAAAAGACCGAGACAATTCACTGAGTATAGGAACATTTTCAAACCAAAAGACAAGACAGTGCCACTGTTGTATAGGAACAATTTCTGTTTTGCGAGACATGTATAAAAACCCGACAAGATGAAATTTAAGACATTTTGTGCAACTCGGGTTTTACTTATTGTAACTTTTTGCCATCCGGGGTTTTTATCAATACAGATACTAGGACTAAGTAAAAAACAGAACTAAAAAAAAGATCGGGTAATCGGGCCCCACCTTGGAGAGGGTATTTTGAGTACCGGGGTTTAGAGTTTCTGAACACTGGCAAGGAAGGGCGCTTATAAGGCTCAGTGAATAGGGACGTGTGCAGACGAGGCATAGCACGGGTAGGGGGATTCCCCAGGGAAGTAGGTCCTTCCCAAACTGATTGGTTAGTTTAGTACCGGGAAAAAAGGGTCATGTAAGTCCTCGAACCGATTCCATATGCAGTGTCTGCAAGTTGTGCAAGACGGTTTAGGTATAGTCTGCAAAAAAAGATAGCCGGGGTATGCAAAAGTTTTTAACTTTCAACATTTTCTTCAAAAAACCAAAGAAATTCAGTGTAAAGGGGAAACTTTTTCTATCAAAAGCCCAAAGAAAATTCACTGCAGAAAATAGTGAACTGTTCATCATAAGACCAAGAAAAATGCATGAGTATAGTGAACGTTTCATCATAAACCAAGACATGTCACTGTATATGTAACGTGTTCTATCTAAACCAAACAAGTCACTGAGTACAGTAACGTTTTCTATCAAAGACCAAACAGGTCACGTGTATATGAACGTTTTTCTATCATAAGACCAAAGAATGTCACGTAATAGTAGGTTTCATCAAAGCCCAAGACATGCACGTAGAAAAAGTGAACGGTTCTATCAAAAGACCAAGAAAAATTCACTTAAACATGAACGTTTTCATCATAAGCCCAAGACAGTGCACGTAATATGAACGTTTCTATCATAAACCAAGACAAGTCACGTAGTAATGAACGTGTTCTACAAAAGACCAGGACATGTCACTGTAGAAATAGTAACGTGTTCTATCATGACCAGGACAGGTCCTGTATATATGAACGTTTTGTTTAGAAGTCATGCCTAGGTGAAATATTTTTTAACATGTATGTGGGGTGAAATTTTGTTTTTGTGTATTGTGTTTTTTATATATTTGAAGTTGTCGGGGTTTTTTTTCTAGTGTGTCGTGCTGAAGCTTTGTTTATGTGTCGTGCTGATAGCTTGTTTATGTGCCGTGCGATAGCTTTGTTTATGTTTCTGCTGATAGCTTGTTTAGTGGTCTCTGATACTTTGTGAGGGGGCCGTGCTGAAGCTTTTTTTTAGTGTGTCGTCTGATAGCTTTTTTTAGTGTTCGTGCTGAAGCTTTTTTTATTTGGGTCGGCTGATAGCTTTTTTTTATGTTTCGTGCTGATACTTGTTTAGTTTTCCCGTGCGAATTTTGTTTAGTGTGTGTCTGAACTTTGTGAGGTGTGTCTGTAGCTTTTTTAGTGTGTCGGCTGATACTTTTTTTAGTGGTCGGCGATAGCTTTTTTTTAGTGGTCGTGCTGATATTTTGTTTAGGTGTCGTGCTGATAGCTTTTTTTTATGTTCGGCTGAAGCTTTTTTTTAGTGGTCGTGCGAAGCTTTGTGTATGTTCGGCTGATGCTTTTTTAGTGGTCGTGCTGAAGTTTTGTGTGTGTGCGTGCTGATCTTTTTGGGTTTCGTGCTGAAGCTTTGGTATGGTCGTGCTGATACTTTGTTAGTGTGTCGTGTGAAGCTTTTGTGTAGTGTTCGTGCTGAAGCTTTGTTTAGTGTGTCGTGCTGAAAGCTTTGTGTGGGGGTTTCGTCTGATAGCTTTGTGTGTGTGTCGTGCTGATACTTGTTAGTGTGTCGGCTGATCTTTTTTTATGTGTCGGCTGATCTTTGTGTATGTTCGTGCTATAGTTTTGGGTGTAGTGGTCCGTGCGATAGCTTTGTGTATGGCGGCTGATACTTTGTGTAGTGTGTCGTGCTGATAGTTTGTTTAGGGTTTGGGCTGATGCTTTGTGTAGGGCCCTGCTGATACTTTTTTTAGGGGGTTGTGCTGAAGTTTTTGTGTATGGGGTCGGCTGATAGCTTGTTAGATGTCGTGCGATATTTTGTGTATGTGTCGTGATGATAGTTTTGTGTAGTGTGTCGTGCTGATAGCTTTGTGTAGTGTGCCCTCGATATTTTTGGTATGTTCGTGCTGATAGCTTTGTTTAGTGTGTCGTCTGATAGTTTTGTGTAGTGGTCGTGCGATAGTTTTTTTGTGTGTCGGCTGATAGTTTTGTTTTATTGTCGGCTGATAGCTTTGTGTGTGTCGTGCTGATAGCTTTGTGTAATTGCGTGCTGAGGGTTTTGTGTAGTGTCGTGCTGATGCTTTGTTTAGTGTGCGTGCTGATAGCTTTGTTAGTGTCGGCTGATACTTTGTGAGTTGGGGTTCGGCTGATAGCTTTGTGTTTGGGGGCGAAGCTTTGTTTGTGTGTCGTGCTGATAGCTTTTGTAGTGTTCGTGATGATAGCTTTTTTTTGTGGGGGCTGATAGTTTGTGTAGGTGCCCGTGCTGATAGCTTTGTTTAGGTTCGTGCGATAGTTTTTGTGTAGGTGTCGTGCTGATACTTTGTGTATGTGCTGCTGATAGCTTTGTTAGGGGTTGGGCTGATAGTTTTGGTAGGGGTTCGTGCTGATAGCTTTTGTATGTGTCGTGCTGATAGTTTTGTGTAGGTGTCGGCTGATACTTTGGTATGTGTCGTGCTGATAGCTTTGTTTAGTGTGTCGTCGAAAAGCTTTTTTAGTGTGTCGTGCTAACTTTGTGTAGGTGTCGTGCTGATAGCTTTGTGTATGTGTCGTGCTGATAGCTTTTGTAGTGTTCTGCTGATAGCTTTTTTTTGTGGTCGTGGATAGCTTTTTAGTGGGGTCGTCTGATAGTTTTGTGTGGTGTGTCGGCTGATAGTTTTGTGTATGTGTCGTGCTGAAGCTTTGTGTATGTGTCGTGCTGAAGCTTTGTGTAGGGTCGTGCTGATAGTTTTTTTTAGTGTGCGGCTGATAGCTTTGTGTAGTGTTCGTGCTATAGTTTGGTAGTGTGTCGTGCTATACTTTGTGGTGTGTTGCTGATAGTTTTGTGTAGTGTGCGTGCTGAACTTTGTGTGGTGTCGTGCTGATAGCTTTGGGTGTGTCGTGCTGAAGCTTTGTTAGGGGCCCCGTGCGATAGCTTGGAGTTGTCTGCGAAAGCTTTGTGTAGTGTGTCGGCTGAACTTGGTAGTTGTCGTGCTGATAGTTTTTGTTTATGTTCTCTGAAGCTTTGTGTAGGGTGTCGTGCTGATAGCTTTGTTTAGTGTGTCGTGCGATAGTTTGTGTGTTTTTCGTCTGATACTTTTTTTTATGTGTCGTGTTGATACTTTGTTTAATGTGCGTGCTGATACTTTGTGTAGGGGGTGTCGTGCGAAAATTTGTTTTAGTGTGTCGTGCTGATGCTTTTTTAGTGTGTCGTCTTAGCTTTGTGTATTTGTCGTGCGATACTTTGTGTAGTGTTCGTGCTGATATTTTTGTTAGTGGGGCGTTTAATATTTTGTTTAATGTGCGTGCGAAGCATTGTGTAGTGTGTCATGCGAAAGCTTTGTTTGTGTGTCGGCTGAAGCTTTTTTATTGGTCGTGTTGATACTTTTTTTTAATGTGTCGTGCTGATAGTTTGTGTAGTTGTCGTGCTGAAGCTTTGTGGGGGTGTCTGCTGATAGCTTTGTTTAGTGTGCGTGTTGATAGCTTTTTTTTAGTGTGTCGTTTTTGAAGCATGTTTATGTGTATTTTGAAAAAAAAATAATATTATACAATACCGAAATTACAGCTTAAGACACATGGGGAAACATTTCGGTTTTTTTAAATTAGAACTTTTAGCCAACAGAGGATTCAAAATCCAATCAAAGAATAAAACGGAGAGGGGTAAAGACGGAAGGAAGGCAGAGCTTATTGAGAGGGAGCCTAGACACGGGGGGCTCTCACCAAAATTAAAAAAAAGGATGTAGTCCCAGTCCCCAAAGGGGCAGTAAAGCAATAACAAAGAATTTCAGACCGATTGCCAAAAGTTCCACATAAAAAACTCGAAAGGGGCTAAGAAGGAAGATCGCTAATCCCTGGACTCCAAAAAATTGCACTACCCAGGGTACATGCATTTATAGCAGGGGGCCCTGCCCCCCAAGAAGGGGACCCTAGAACATGAATTGGGGAAGGGGAGAACAAACAAAAACAGATGTAAATATACACATTTTCACACACTTTTTAGCAATCTTCAACAAGTGGAACATGGGGTAATGCATACAAAATGCTGATAAAGAAATAACAGAACAAAAGGTAATGGAACATAAATCCTAACCAACAAAGACAAATTTGATCCCCGGGGGCTATAGTGAAAAACCTCTTTTTCCCCAAGGGTACAGTAATTTCTCCCCCCTTTTCCGCATCTTTTATTCTGCACAACATGTAAACCCAAAAACCGGCCTTTTCTTGCTACGATACAAAATTGCAAGACAGTGTCCCATTGAGGACCTGTAAAACTCCAGCGAAAATTAACCAAATTTCAAAAGAACCACAGACAACATAGACTTTAATTAGAAAAAAAAACAAATCCCGTTATGGAAATAAAAAAACCCCTCGAATTAAAACAAATTCTAATCGCCAATAGAGGGGAAAAACTAATGTAAAGGGCCTGGGAGATAATGTTAGGAACCCCAAATTACTTTTTCATTGTGTCTTTCTTCGATGTGGATGCCAGGGAATTTTTCTCAGCCTTGGCTTTGCTGCTAGTCTTTTTAAATATAGAAAAAATAGGAAAAAAACACTTAAACCCTTACCTGACACTACACACGATGGTAAATGTGATTAAGAGTATTTTGAAAACATTTACATGAAGAAGTAAAGGGGGAAAAAGACAAGAAAGAAGCACTTTAAACAAGCAAATCTCTGTGTTTTTACTTCATTTCTTTACTTTACTTTTACCACAGTTACCATCTACTTTAAAAGGGTTCCAAAGCGAAAATCTACTGAAAAAGTTTCAAATAGAGGAACAATTGCTTGTTGGTTCATTTAAACTAAAAAACGAAGATGTTCAAAAAAAGGGTATAGGTAATAATGAAAGGGTTGAACAGAGTAGGACCGCCTGCCTGGGGTTTTTTTAGTGATGAGAATTCATCAAAAAATTTCAAAATTTCATCATAAAAGGGGAATTTAAAGGGAAACATGATATATCCAAAATGTTCGCCTGAAACAAAAGGAAGATAAGATTTTAAAAAAATGTCCAACATTTTACTGTGGCAACGTCGGGGCTCCATGAGCTTTGTCACGACGTTTTCAAAAATACAGAAAACGCGAGGGATATAAAAAGGAAAATTTCATGGGCTTAGTGCAAGAGAGAAGTTTCATGCCAATTGATTATTTATTAACATAAATGTTGGAAAGTCATTCTCTGTCTAGACAAAAAAAGTTTTCAGCATCAAGTTTGAAAAACTTTGCAAACCTTAAAAAAAACAAATGAACAATTTGTCTTTTTGATTCACTTTTCAAAAATTTGTCTCTGAGAACTAAAAATTTTAATTAAAAAATTTTTTCCCCTTTTAATATTTATTATTTTTTTTCATTACTGTGGTATGTGACCTTTCATTGTTTACATTACTGGGGTATGTGACCTTTCATTGTTTAATTACGTGGGATGTGACCTTTCATTTTTACATTCTTTGGTAGTAAACCCTTTTATTGTTTTTATTACTGGAATGTGACCTTTCATTGTTTACATTACTTGGATTGACCTTTTTAGTTTACATTACGTGGTTGTGACCTTCATTGTTTTCCCTTACTGTGGTAGTGACCTTTTATTTTTTACATTACTGTGGGATTATTTCATTGTTTACATACGTGGAGGTGACCTTTCTTGTTTTTCTTTCTGTGGTATTGACCTTTCATTGTTTACATTACTTTATATGTCCTTTTTACTTTTACATTTCGGGTTATGGGGACCTTTCATTTTTTACATTACTTGGGGATGTGACCTTTCATTGTTTACATTACTGTGGTATTGACCTTTCATTGTTTTTCATTTACTGGGTAGGACCTTTCATTGTTTTTCATTACTTGGGTAGGTACCCTTTATTTTTTACATTACTTGGATGTGACCTTTCATTTTTTACTTACTGTGTATGTGACCTTTCATTGTTTACATTAGTGGGAGGGGACCTTTCCCTTGTTTTCTTTTGTGGGAGGTGACCTTTTATTTTTTACATTACGTGGTAGTGACCTTTCGTTGTTTACATTACTGTGGTAGTGACCTTTCATTTTTTACTTTCTGTGGTAGTACCTTTCATTTTTTTACATTTTGTGGTAGTGACCCTTTTTTTGTTTTTCTACTGTGGGATTGGGCCTTTCATTTTGACATTACTGTGGATGTGACCTTTCATTTTTACATTACTGGGTATTGACCTTTCATTGTTTTCATTTTTTTTTTGATATGTGACTTTCATTGTTTACATTATGTGGTATGTGACCTTTCATTGTTTTCTTACTGTGGAAAGTACCTTTCATTTTTTACATTTTCGTTAGTACCTTTCAAATTTTTTTACATTTCTGTGGTATGGACCTTTCATTGTTTTCATTTCTGGTAGGTGACCTTCATTGTTTAAATTTTCTGTGGTTGTGACCTTTCATTTTTTACATTACGGGTATGTGACCTTTCATTTTTTACATTACTGTGGGTTGACCCTTTTTTGTTGACTTACGTGGTTTACCTTTCATTGTTTACAAACTGGGGATGTGACTTTTTTATTGTTTACAATTTTTTTGATATGTGACCTTTCATTGTTTACATTACTGGGTATGTGACCTTTCTTGTTTTCATTACTGTGATTGACCTTTCTTGTTTTACATTACTTTGGTAGTGACCTTTCATTGTTTACATTTCTGTGATATGTGACCTTTTCATTTTTTACATTACTGTGGGATTACCTTCATTTTTACATTACGTGGTATGTACCTTTCATTGTTTACATTTTCTGGGATGTGACCTTTCAATTTTTGACATTACTGTGTAATGACCTTTCTGTACATTACGTGGTATGTGACCTTTAATGTTTACATTACGGGGTATTGACCTTCAATTTTTTCATTTCTGTGTATGTGACCTTTCATTGTTTCATTTCTGTGGTATGTGACCTTTTATTGTTTACTTACGTGGTATGTACCTTTCATTGTTTCATTACTTTGGTATGTGACCTTTCATTGTTTTACATTTCTTGGGTATGTGACCTTCATTGTTTACATTACTGGGAAAGTGCCTTTCATTGTTTACTTTCTGTGGTAAGGGACCTTTCCTTGTTTACATACGTGGGATGTGACCTTTTTATTTTTTACATTCGTGGAAAAGTGACCTTTCATTGTTTTACATTACTGGGTAAAGTGACCTTCTTGGTTTACATTACTGTGGTATGTACCCTTTTTTGTTACATTTCTTTGATATGTACCTTTCTTGGAGAAAACTTTTTTGACTTTTATTTAAAATTTTCTTATGAGTTACTTTAAAACCTACAACATCCCCCAGGGAAAAAAATAACTTTAAGGAGTGAAGGAACAACAGAATGTTTTTTGGTGCCATGAAGTTGAGGTGCCATGAATAATCAAAGTAACAGGAATGGATGGAACGATTTAAACCCTGGTACCATATTTGTTTATGGGAAAGGAAATAAAGGGCAAGGCGTCATGCCCAATGAAGGGGACGGAAAAGGAAAACAATGTTTCCAAACAGGAAATGCAAAAGATAATAGTGGTGCACCATTGTGCCCCTGAGTGGGACCAAGCAGGATCATTGACAAGAAATAAAGGGAAAAGTTATCATGCAGGACATGATACATGCCAAAGGAAAAAAGGAACAAGAACAATGCATAGTACTGTACATTGATCATAATAACAGGGAAAAAAAATCAACGATACCATACTAGATCATAACAGGAAAAATGAACAATGCACACTAGCATCTTAGATCAATCAGAGGAAATAAAAAGAACAAGCATGAACCAACAAATCATAGAAAAAGAACACTGAACTGTATGGGACCATACAGATATAACAAGGGAAAAAGACAATAACAATGCAGATAACCCTAACAAAATTTATAAAAAAAGGGAAAACTGAAAAGTGTATGGTGCCAACAGATAAACAAGAGAAATAACAATGAACAAGCATGGTACCATAAATAATAATGCTCACCAGTTACGGCTTGACAAATGTGTAACTGGGGAGCGAAACGTTCCACAAAAATATCACACAGTTGCATCTAATGTGAATTTTTTCGGGAATTTCCCGTCATTATTATATCAAATTTTTCTTATTATCATTATCCCAAAAACCCTTACTCACTCTCCTAATAAACATTTTAAACGTTTTTTATGAAGATCCTTATATTAGAATTGACTTAATGTCAAGCAAATCATAGGACTTATATTAACCCTAAAGGATTGAGAAGATATCCAAATAACCTGATAACAACCACAATGTTTTTGGTACTAACATTTATCTACAACCCCCAATTTTTTATGACTAACATTGATCTTCAACCCAATGTTTTTTAGTGACCAACATTGATGACAACCCCAAAGTTTTTAGTGACTAAAGTTTATCTACAACCATAATCAGCGGGAAAATAACTATCATTTTTTACTAATTGTGGGCCACTAAACAGGAAATGTTGCGAAAAAATTTTAAATTTACTCTAAAATAATTTACTGAGATCCCAAGGGAAAGGGTTTTACACCATTGATGTGGAAGGGCAGTTTCTTTGCTCTTGATGTGGAAAGGATGTTGCTATTACCATTGATGTAGGAAGGGGGGTTGCAGAAAACTTGATGTGGGAAGAGACTTGTGTTATCTTGGTGTGTTAAGGGGGTGCTGTTCTTTGTTTGGAAGGGGGGTTTGCTGTCAGCCTGGCTGAATCAAATGTCAGCCTGGCTGAGTTTGCGCACAAACTTGCCATGTTAAAACTTAAAGTTTATTAATTAAATATTAAAATATTAAGAGAAGTTTTAAACCCGGAGAGGGTTTTACACAGAGCATTAACTGGACAATTAGGTTTTCCCCAAAGGAAAGCGACGTTTTCTGTAATTTCCTTTATCAAGATCCTTCACCAACCGGATTTTTTCCCCCTCCTACCCCTAAGAAAGTGTTTTTTAAAAAAAAAAAAAAAAACTGCAGAACCTATTTTATTATTTTTATGTGAAACAGAATTTTTCATCAAGATTAATGTTACTACGTTTCATTTATATTCACAAATTAACAAATAAAAACAATGTAAAATTATGAAGAATTTACAAATAATTTTTTGTAGTTAAGTTTGTATTATAAACGTCAAAAAAAAACCATAACAGAGGAAAACAAAGAAAACAAATTACCCAATTTTTGAAAAATGTTCAAGTTGATCTATATGTTTTATTGAGGTGGTTGAGGGGAAGGGAAGGGGAATAACATGTTAAT
>NW_026505193.1:0-18346 GCF_026875155.1 Cherax quadricarinatus
CTTGCAGTTTTGCTAAGAGACCCGGTGCCACACCCTGTCGAAAGCACCAGCATGTCCAGTGCTACCACACAACTGACTTTGGATTCATCCAGTGACTGGTGCTATTTAGTGGAGAGGTTTAACAACAGATCAGCAGCAGAGTAACCTTTCCTGAAGCCATATTGACGGTCACAAAGTAATGAGTGGTAGTAAAAAAACTCTGTCATTTGTCTTGAGATTGTCTCAAGGATCTTGCCAGTGATTGACAGGAGTAAACACTGGTCTGTAATTACTGATTTCTGCTCTGCTCTTCTTTTTGTGAACAGGGGCTTTACATTTGCCTCTTTCCACAGAGGCCTTCTTTGTGCTGAAAGATGCGAGTTAGAGGTGCTGCTAGCTGGTCTACACATCTCAGCAATCTTGGGCTCAACTTGTCTGGGCCCACAGCCTTTTCTTGGTCGAGCGATTTAAGAAGGAAATGCACCTCTTCCTGCCTTATTGACACCAGTGACAGTTTTGACACAGTTCTTGCAGCTAGCCAAGGAGGGTCCCTGATGAATCAGGAACTTGCATTTTGGTTAGCAAAGTGTTCGGCAAAGAGGTCCGCTTTCTCTTGACTACTAGTAAAGGTGGTCCCATCCTGTTGATTTAGAGGTGGAATGAGTTCATCAGGCAGATAACCTTGTCTGTCCTTGACCTGCGACCACTAGGTTTGGAGCCCACTCTGTCCCGTTGGGTTCGGTAACGTGGATTTGGTAAGAAACACTCACGTAGGCTGTTAAGTACGTATATTAGATGGAATATATGGGAAGCACCAAGCCTGACCTGCCGCCTGTCTAACGCCTCTACCTGAAACTGACTCCCCAGTGCCTCAGAGGGTGAGCGGTCTTCAAATCATGCTAGGTCAGCTGCAACAGTGAATAACAGTCTGTGATTCACGCAGGAGAAGAGGATCAGTAACGATCGGTGTATGAGTCATTACTACTGACACTACTGGTAACTGGTTACTGGTTACTGGTAACTGGTTACTACTGAAACTCTACCTGATGCTAGCTTTCTTTTTGTGTCCCACCTCCCATTTAGCGATGGCCCACTTTTGAACTTCACCCATATACGTACAGGCTTGTTTGTGCAAGTTTCCTGTTATAGGTGGTAGGATGTCTCTTATACTTTCGCCATGCTTTGTACTTAGCAGTAGCAGCCTCTCTACAACGAAAGCCAAACCAAGGCTGATCTGTAGGCTTCGTCACATACTGACGGTGAAGGATGTGTTCTTGTTGTAGATTAAGGATGTGTCCAGTGAAGGCTTTCACTTGGTTGTCAACATCCCCTTGGAGAAGAGCATTCCAATGGGTGGTGGCGAGGGTCAAAGCAAAGGGCTGGCCAATTACCTCTTTCCATAGCCAGGTTGTGCGTGTGGACTCCTCACCTCATTCTGTTGGGATCTTAAGTGTTGTAAAAACAGCCTTGGGGTCAGATGATCCAACATAGCCGAGGGGTTGACAAGTGACTATACCTTCTGCTAGATGACTCACTACTGGGTCGAGGGAGGAGCCAGAGATGTGAGTAGGGAAATCAAAGTTTCCCATGTCAAATACTGTAAGAAGGTCATCAAAGTCCCTCTGTATAAGTTGTTGGTTGAGGTCACCAACAATTATGACATGTTGACAGTTGTGTTGTAGCAGAAGGGAGTCCACATTTTCCATTAGCAAGTTGATGGGGTCTGCATGTTGCCACTGAGGTCTGTACATTGCACATGCTAGTACAGAGGTACTAGTGTTTATTGCAGAGCTTGAAGAACATCATTTCAAGATGAGTAGCGATGACAACATCAATGTGCTGGGCATGTACACTTTTAGAGAAGCACACAGCAACACCTTCCTCTCTCTCTCTCTCTTCTCTCACTCTCTCTCTCTCTCTCTCACTCTCTCTCTCTCTCATCTCTTCTCTCTCTCTCTCTCTCTCTCTCTTCTCTCTCTCTCTCACTCACTCTTTATTATTTTACCTCTGTATTTGTGTGGCTTGCTTACACTTTCTCAGTGTTGCATCGCCCATGTGCTTTTAGCACTCATTTTTAAATAATAGTAATTATAATCTTATAATAATAATAATGGTAAAAAAATGCACTCTCAGTAAAGAATCCTTTTATTAATAGGACGTTTCGCCCTCTGGGAACTTTATCCAGAACTTAAAAATAATTCAAAAAGTTTTTATCCGAAGGTCAGGTCCCACCAACCTGGTCAGGTGCCACCAACACTGGTCAGGTGCCCCCAAACACTGGTCAGGTGCCCCAACCGGGTTTCAGGTGCCCCAACACTGGGTCAGGTGCCAAAAAACATGGCTGGGCCCCCCAACACTGGTCATTTTGCCACCAACACGGGTTTCGGGTTTGCCCCCAAACACTGGTCGGGTGCCCCCAAAAACACTGGTCAGGTCCCACCCACTGGTCAGGTGCCCCACCCCTGGTCAGGTACCCCCAAAACACTGGTCAGGTACCCCCCAAACCCCCGGTCGGTACCACAACACGGGGGTTTAAGGTGTCACCAAAACTGGTCAGGCCCCCCCAACACTGGTCAGGTACCCCCAAAACCCTGGTCAGGTCCCACCAACATTTTGGTCAGGGGGCCCCCAACATGGTCAGGTCCCACAAAACACTGGGGGGGTCCCCACAAACTGGTCAGGTACCCCCAACCCATGGTCAAGAAACCACCAACACGGGGTCGGAACCCCCAAACACTGGTCAGGTACCACCAACACGGTCGGGTTTCCACCAAAATGGTATTTTTCCCGCCAACACTGGTCAGGTGCCCCCAAAAACAATGGTAGGTGCCACCAAAAAGGGTTTCGGGTGCCCCCCAACACTGGGTCGGGTCCCAAACCAACACTGGTCGGGTTTCCCCAACACGGGTCGGGTACCACCAACCTGGTCAGGTGCCCCCAACATGGTCAGTGCCGCCCCCCTGGTCAGGTACCCCCCAAATTTGGTCAGGTACCCCCAAACATGGGCCCAGGTCCCACCAACATTTGGTCAGGTCCCACCAAACTGGTCAGGTGCCACCAACATGGTAAGGTCCCACCAAACTTGGTCAGGTCCCAAACCAACACTGGTCAGGGGCCCCCAAAACACTGGTAAGGTCCACCAACCTGGTCAGGTACCCCCAACACTGGTCAGGTCCCACCAACACTGGGCCCAGGGGCCCCCCAACACTGGTAGGTCCCACCACCTGGTCAGGTACCCCCCAACACGGGTTTTCAGGTCCCACCAACACGGGGTTCAGGTCCAAAAACACTGGAAGGTTTTAAAACCAACATGGTGGGTCCCAAACCAACCGGGTTTCGGGTACCACCCCCACTGGTCAGGTCCCAAACCAACACGGGTTTCAGGTACCACCAACACTGGTCAGGTGCCCCAACACTGGTCGGTGCACCAAAACTGGTCGGGTTTCCCAAAAAACCCGGGTCGGGTTGCCCCAAAACCCCCTTATTTGGTACCCCCAACATTTGGTCAGGTACCCCCCAACACTGGTCAGGTGCCACCAAAACTGGTGGGTTTCCACCAACACGGGTTTTCGGGTACCCCCAACACTGGTCGGTGCCACCAACACTGGTCAAAAACCTTTATTTTTTAAATGTTCAGTTGGCTGGTCTATCTTTTTTTGGGATCGCTGAAAACGCAGTGGGAAAAATTCCCTTGTGTTTTGTGTGGTGGGGTTGTTTTGGGTGTGTGTGGGTGTGGGTGTGTGGGTGTGTGTGTGCTCCCTATTTTTTTTTTCCCATGGGTCGATTTTTGCTCCGGCCCCATTTTTTCCCCCTGCTCCAGGGAGTTTTATAATACCTCTTTTTAAAAGTATTTTAGGGGGGCCTGACTCCAAAATTTTCACTCTCCAGATGCTTCATTTCCTGGCAATTTCTGGGGAAAAAAAAAAAAGATAAAATTCCCTGCTTCCTTGGGGACTCTCTGGGTTTTCAGTTCCCTTTTGTGACTCCTTTTTGTGTGTCCTATTTCCGAAAAAATTTTCCTACCCCCCTTGTCAATTTCCCCTATCCCCTCCGGTTCCATTTATGGGTCGGTTTTTTTTCCTTTTAACCTCTTCTGTTGCAAACCTTTACTTTTTCTCAAATTTTCGGAAGTTTTTGACCAGGTTTTGGGTTTTCCAGATGGTTTTGTATACCCAAAAAATTTGGGCCCTGACGTCCCAAAACCCCTTGTCAGTGGTCCTTGTTGCAACCCCTGAAGGGGTTTACAATAATTTTTTTTGTAAAAATTTTTAAATTTTATATTATCTTTCAAAATAATTTTATATTGCTTTTTTTTTGGCGATAATAGCAAAATTTGCATAGGGTTAGACTTATATTATTTTTGGGACTGTTATTTGTTATTTAGCTTTTTTTGGGTTGGATGTTTTAAAAAATTTTGTGCTCGTTAGGCTTGATTGTAAAAAATTTGTTATTATCGTTGTCGCTCGTTATACTCCCGGCTTCTGAGCTGCGTTGCCCACTTTGTTTTTCACGTGATGAGGGGGTTTGCCCTCCCCTCGTTGTGAAGAAATTCAGTCGGGCTGGAAAACTCGCTTGCGGGTTTGGGGCAGTTTGTCGGGTTCTTTTTTCTTTTTTGTTCTGTAGAATTTGGGTTCACGAAACATTGAAAAATTTGTGTTTTTTCGACTTTTGTACTGAGGTTGTTTTGTCAATAGCCCACTTGAGTATCTCAGGCCCTTAGCTTTAGCTTCGGACCTTTTTTTGGTACTGGTTTGTGTATTTTTCCCCCCCCCCCCCCAAGTCCCTTTTTTTTTCTATGCTGAACGTAGTTTCAGTTTTTTTGGGGGGAGTTTTGTAACTTTAGGGGGAGGATCTGCAGATGGCCCCTACTTGTGTCGTTATTTTATTTCCCAGCCTGTTTCTGTGTCGCAGCCCGTTGATTTGCTTTGCTTTTGGGCTTAGCTTTCTTTGTTGTTCAAGCGGAATGTTCGGGTTCCCAAGTCGGTAAAAGAAGTTAGTTTATTTGGGGGGACTTTGTCAGCCCACTTTTTTAAAGTATAATTCGAGTCTTGAGCACAGCTAACTACTTAAGAGACTTTACGCATACACAAAACTTTTTCATATTTTTTTAATTTCTTTTTAAATGTTAATGTCCCTGAGGGGTTTTAAAGAATTTAAATGGATATGTGCTTTCAGCACAATAATATTGAACTCGAGGTTTTGGATTTTTTTTTGGATTGCTTTTAATTTAATTTTTTTTGGTTAATTTTCCCCTAGAAAAATTATAGATTAAAAAATTTTTATTAAATTTTAATTTTTTAAATTTTGTACCCTACAGTTGAAACCCAAAAAGCATATTAAACCATCGGGTTTTAAAGGGAAAAATTTGGAAAAAGGTTTATTTTAAAACTTTTACGAAAAAGGTAAAAGGGGCTGGATGCTAAAAGGGCATTTCCTTTTTTTGTATTTTGGAGTTTTTAACCTTTTTAAAATGCGTTTTTTGAAACCCAAATGGGGGGCCTGTCCGGGGGGCCCTCTTGCCCATGGTGTTGGGAAAAATTGCCCGTTTGACTTACTGGGTTCTCTATGGTAAAACCACTTTGGGGATTTCCTAATCTGAAGGAACTTTGATTTTTGTTTGTAAAAACATCCCAGGTGGGTAGGGTTCCTGACTGGGGCTCTTGATCCAGGAGTGGAAATACTTTTTTTGAGTTCTAGCTCAAAGGGACACCCAACACAAAAAATTCTATTAGGATTAATTTCCCCCAAAAAAATTCACTCTTCGTAAAAATTTATTTGTTTTTTTGTGTTGTATCCCAAAAGTGAAACATTTAAATTGATACTCTGATTTGTTCTGATTTAAAGTACTTAAAACTTCAAAACGTTTTGGGCCCAAGTACCCAAGAAATCTCGGTTTGGACGATACGGGAATTAAACCCCGCGGGAAACTGTCAGGCATTTTTTTTAAAGGGAATATTGTTTCTGCTCTTACAAAAGGATGTTGATTAGGGATTCGTTTCAGAAACCCCAGTTTTCAAAATTGGGAAGTATGACTCTATTTGATGATAAAGAGCAACTGGAGCAGTAGTGAGCCTGGTGTTAAACCCTAGTGAGCTCAGTTCTGGGCTCACACCTTCCCCCCCTAAATGAAATTTTGTACAGAGTGTAGCTGGTAGTATGACCCCGCCTAATATATTTTCCCGTGTATATACACCTGTATTTATTATCCTAGACCAGATCTAGACACAAAAAGAGAGGGGTGGCCCAAACTGTCCCAAACCAAAGGGGGCCCGTCCAGACCGGGTTTAAAATTTCCTATTCCCTCCTTTTACCAAATGGTCCCACCCTGGAACGTTTTGGAGGTTTAAAAGCCTCCTTATGTTCCCGATTTGCAAAATTTAGGGGCCCACAGAGGAGATTGAACGGGTTTTCCAAGGGGGAAAATTGTTCGTCTTTTTGGGAAACGGGATTTAAGATCACGGACACTTTAATGTGCAAAAAAGCTGCATCCAGGTTCCTATGTTTTTGAATGTGATTTTGGACCCATTTTTTGATGTGTTTTGAAAACCCAGGGCTCGGGGCTATAAACGGGCCCAAGTAAGGCGGGGGGTACTTTGCTTTTACTTTTTTGACGGGGAAGGCTAAAATTTTGTACGGCGGCTTTTCCTTTTGGGCCAATTTACATTAGTTTTGACGCTGTCAAAAAACAAAATTCTAGGGACATTTTAATTGTTCCCTGTAAGTTATCAAAAAAGCATTTCGTACTTTAAAACGACGACAAGATCAAATCCGGGTTTTAGAGTTTGCTCGTGAAAAAAAAGTTGATTTGGAGATGGTTTGGGGAAGCGGGCTAAGTTTACCAACTACGACAGTTTAGTTCAGTTGTTTACTACATAAAGGTTTAAAAACTGTTGCCTGGCTGACATACAAGAATTCTGACGATCATACTCCCTCAGTATTCTGGAAACTGCAGCATTACCCGACAATTACGAAATTTCTCACAAATTGTACGTACTAAAACATTCAAAAAAACAAGGAAACTATAAAATTGCCCTAAAAGTTGGAAACCCTTTAAATCAGCTGTCTTTGGGCCGGCCTGATGTACCTGCTCCCTGTAATTTCCCGTACCTTTCCCGGGAAAAACTCAAAAACCGGGATCTTTTCTCTGGGGCCCTAAAACAGAAATCTGATATCGAAAAGAAAAAATTTAAAAAGTACCTATTTGAAACGGGAAAAGGACTTTAACTAGAGGTATTGCTTTAAGGAGAAAGAGAAAACGAGAAAAACAGTCGTGCGGCTGGCGCCCCCATAAGTGTATCTCTTCCGTGCAAAAAAAGCACCAAAACCCTGGGAAATACCTCTGAACCTACGGTTTTAGAAAAATTTTTCTCGGGCCCAGAGGGGCTAGCGTCAGAAAGTGTATCTGACGAAAAGATTCGTTCAGCGATGAGTCCTTACTTTTCGAGAGAAAAATAGGATTTGACAAATACATCTAACTGAGATAATTTCTTCAGAGACATGGCAGTTATTTCCCCTTTATTAAGGAAAAAGTTTTTAATGCCCATACTGAGGATACCTATTCAAAATAGATTTTATTGTTAGAACCTATGGGGGGCTGTTATTAAAAATGCCTCTGCCAAAAGTTTTTTTTGAACAAGCTATTTTACAGGTTATTTTCAGGGGGGTTTAAACCCGTGGGGGATTTCCCTAGGTCAGTGGAATTGTTGATTGGGAACGTATCCTCATGCTGGGAAAATGGTTTTTGGGCCCCTTGTGATTGATAATAAAACTGATGATAATTTTGCCATTGAAGCTTGTAGAGGGGAAAAACCCATTTTAAATTTTTTCTCAGCGCAATTAATAGGCTATGTCAAAGATTCAAAAAACCATCCCTTTTCTCCTGTTGAGTTAGTGGACGAAATGATTTGGGGTTGAAAATTTTTTGTTTTGTGGGCGCTCTGCGCCCCGGATCTTTTAAAAACTGACTAACCCCGGTTTTTCCCAACCCAGTCAGGATACAACTGACGTTAAATTCTTTCTCATGATGTTTAATCAAGGTTTAGTTTGTTGATTCCGTCACTGGAAAAAAATGAGAGGGTTAGCAGTTACTGAGAAATGAAACAAAGGATCTCGATAATTTTTTACTTTATAGTAATGGTTTACTGATGGAGAAAAATACATGTAAAATTTTCAGCTGATGTGTTTCCCCCACCCGTCAAAATCTAGTTTTGTTACCTTTTAAAATTTTGTGAACCAAAACCTTGATTTTGCCACAATTTGTCCCCTAGGGGAAAGGCTTTGGGGTCAAGAAGACACTCGGGAAAAATGGCAAAACATTTTACTTGGCCCAAAAATAAGGAAACAGTTGGGGATCATGTGCGACGTTGTCACGTGTGTAAAATGACAGGGAAGCCTGCGCACACACCTCACCTGCACCTTAAATTCCCATCACCGTGCTTTGGGGAACCCTTCTCCCGTCTTATTATTGATTGTGTTGGGCCTTTGCCTAGAACCAAACTAGGGAAAAAAAATACTTATTTAAATATTTTTGGGGCGCTGCAACACGCTATCCCGAAACTATTCCCATGAGGAAAAAAATTTAAAGTCGTGCTTTTTGTGAGAGCGTTGATGAATTTTTTCTCCCCGGTTGGATTGCCCGGGGAGATACAATAAAATTTAGGGATTTTTATCTTTACTTTTTAAGTTTTTTCGAAAGGGATTATCCCACCTTGGAATAAAATCTGTACTTTCAAAAAAATTATCATTTCCCAGTCACAAGGGGGTCTAGAGAGATTTCTTAGACACTGAAGTCCAAAGATGAGAGCTTTTTTGTGAAATTTTTTTTTAGAGACTGGGGAGGGGGGTTACCCCTTTTTTTCTGTTCGCTATGAGAGAAAAATGAGCAAGAAAGTCTTTGGGTTTAGTCCCTTTTTAAATAAAAATTCTGGACACCAAGTGCGTGGTCCTCTTTTCAGTGTTAAAAAAAGGGGGTGGACAGGATAAAAACAAATCCATCATTTTAAATACTTCCCCCTTTTTTTTAATGCAGAAAATTTGACAGGGCCGTAGAGAGCTAGGGTTCGAAAAAAACCCAGTTTCCCGGCCCCCAAAATAGAAAGAAAACAAAATTAAGGGCAAGGGGTGCTGGGCCTCGTTCTTTTAAAACAGGAGATAGGTGGGTGGCTCGGAAAAATTTGTACCAGGGCATGTCTACAAGCCAGGTATGATGGTCCCTGGAAAATAGTGGAAAAAACTTTGCGACGTTTTAAAAATTTTTTGGTTGTACGCCTGGGAA
This sequence comes from Cherax quadricarinatus, assembly GCF_026875155.1. NCBI lineage: Eukaryota > Metazoa > Arthropoda > Malacostraca > Decapoda > Parastacidae > Cherax > Cherax quadricarinatus. Next base: position 9,254 of record NW_026505193.1, read on the forward strand.
AAAAAAATCAAACATGTGTAACCCTGTTAAAACCCGGTAAGGCTTACTACGTAGTCTCTACCTTTTACTTCTAATTTTTCCTAGGACAGGGAAGAATTTTAAAGTCAGTTACCTGAATATCAGGGGGTATGAGGGGTGCGTTTAGGATTAAATTTTGTGACTCTACAGTCACTAGGCGATTTTTTTTAGTAAAAACCCTTTGGGTTTTATAAAGTGGTGATGTTTAAAAAAATGGGTTTTGCATTTTTTGAAATTTTTCGGTGATGTTCCTAAACCCTTTTACTCTGGGTGTTCATGACGTTGATGTTTTTGGGGGGGCATCACCAAATTTAAACAACACCATATAGAATGGGTCCAACGGGAAACATAAGCATTGAGAGAAAAAGGTTGATTTTTGTTATCTCCGGAAATTTTTGAACGCAGTAAAAGTCCATGGGCTTTTCCTGTATTTTTGTGCTAAACCTGACGGTAGTTTCAGGGGTGGGGCACTGATTTAAAAGGAAAATGAACTCTGTCACCTTTCCTGATGGTTTCTCTACCCCGCATTGGGGACCTTATTGATGTGTGTCAGGAGCCCCCGTTTGTCAGCCCCTTTTTGTCTTTACGAGGCTATTACAAGTCCCCCTTACTGAAAAGGGGCTCAAGAATTTTGCTTTTACTGTTTAAGATGGATTGTTTAATTTCCTCGTCACCCCCCTTTTGGGCCCATGTAATGCGGCTTCTTTTTCCAGCGTAAATGAACGAGTTGACCCACAACTTTTTTAAGGAAATAGAAGCCTATCTTGACGAAATTTGTTTTGTACAGTGAGAGTGGGCAGCACTTGAGGGGTCTCGGGGCATTGTTTGAGAGAAAGGCCCCACTAAAAACTTACTGTTAAAATTAGCTAAATGTTTGTTTTGGGTTTAAGCCAAAATTTTCCCATTAGGGTTTTGTTTTCGGCCAAAGGGGGAGTTGCTCTTTTTGAGGGAAGGTTCATGCAATTTTTGAATTTTTCCAGTGCCCCGGGGTAGGAAAAGGGTACAGAGATTCCTGGGGAAAGGCAGGATTTATCGCAGGTTTGTCCCAAAAATTTTTTCGATTGCAGCTCCTCTCCTGAGGTTACTAAATAGCAAAAATTTAGTTCACCTGGACTAGAATTGTTCAGATCGTTCAAAAGGTTGAAGCTTTGCTATCCTTGCTCCGGGGTTTTTTGAGTCCCAATTTTTAATCTTTCCCTTTTTTTTACATTTTTGGGTGCGATTGGGTTTTGCAGGGGTGCTGTGTGCTCCAACAGAAAATCCATGACATTTCCCCTCCTATATGTTTTTATTTTATCTAAGCTTAAACCGGGGCACCCGAAAAAAATTTTGGGCCCCTATTGAGAAAAAAGGGGTTAGCTTCTTGTGGGATCTTGGAAAAATTTTTACGTTTTATTTGGGCATTCCCCTTTTTAAAATTAACGTTTTTCTGCCCCCAAACCCCTCAATTATATAAATTCATGAAAAGGGAAAAAGCTAGGATCATGAGGTGGGCTCTCAGAAACCAACTTATTCTATTAGCATAAAAAACATAAGTGGTCAATTTTAAAGTAATTGCTGACGCTCTGTCTCGTTCCCTTTAAAAATTATCGTTAATTAAATTAAAAATAAATTTTTTGCCCAAAAAACTTTTTTTTACTTGCTATGTCAAAATTTAGTAAAGTAACTTAATCCCTCCAGCCCTTTTTAACTTTTTTCTCATTTCTGTCTAATTAATTTTATTTATATTTTCACAGTAATTTTTGTGGGGAGGGACAAGCTGAGTGTTGGGGTGAGTAGTGTGGGGGCGGGTGAATGTACTGGGACGGCCACACTGTCCCGTCGCAGAAACCCCCCCCCCCCTTACACCTTAAGTGTTTTTACTCAGATGTTTATCTGCCCCGCATTAAAACCATACCCTTTAAAAGTGGAATCAGTCTCCTTATTTGATCGGCCCCAACGTGCCTCCTTGTAGCGCTATTTGTCTCTACACTGATGTTTTAACCCCGGTATGAAGATATACGATACTGTGTACTGCCTAGACCTAGGGGGGATTTCCTAGTGGACGGACGCCCGTGAAAAAAAAATTTTTTTAAGGGGGGGGTGCTTGGCCCCGGAGAATAATTTTTTACTTTTATTTTAATTTAAAAATTGTTGAGTATCCAGAAATAATTTTGGCCCTGCAACTCCCGTGCGGGCCCTCTGTCGTGTTGGGGGGGGGGGGTTGCAACCCTGAATGGGTTACAATGATTATTATGTTTTTATTTTAATGTAATATATTTCATATAATTTTAATTGCTTATATTTGCGATAATAGCTAAAAACGCAAATGTATGACTTTATATTATTATTTGGGCTGTTTTTATTGTTTTTTTTTTGCTTATGGTTTTTAGGATGTATATAAAATTTTGCTCAGTTAGGCTTATTGGGCAAAAATACTGAATTATCGCTTTTTCGCTCCCTTATTTCTGCGGCTTCTTGGGGCCCGCAGTTTTCCCCGTTTCTATCCCGTGATGGGGGGGGTGTCCTCAAAATCGTGTGAAGTATTTTTGTCTGGGGACTCGCTTGCTGGTTGGACAGATTGTCTGTTCCCCATTATTTTTTGTTAGTTTGTAGAAATTGGTTCACAGAAATTGTAAAGGGCTTAGTGATTTTCGCGTTGTACTGAGGTTGTTTTTTTGTCACATAGACACTCTGGTATCTCAGGTCCTTAGCTATAGCTTCTGACCTAAATTTTTTTCCCGGTTTTTGTTTTATTGTCCCAGTCACAGTTTTTTCTTGTGAACTTAGAATTTTAGTATTTTTGGGAGTTTTTTAAAATTTGTGGGGATCTGGATGGTTTCCCCACTTAGTGTCGTTAAAAATTTTTTTCCCCGTTCCTTTATTCTGTTTTCGCAGTCGCTTGATATTTCCTTTTCTATTGGGGTTAGCATTCCCTTTTTTGTTTTAAGCAGACTGTTCGGGTTTTCCAGTCGGTCAAGAAGTTAGTTTATTTTGGGGCTTTGTCAGTCACTTTTTTTGTTTAATTCGAGTCTTGAGACAAGCTAACTACTTAAAAAGGGAAATTTTACGGGATTCACACATTGTAATTTTGTAATATCTTATTAAAGTTAATGTACCCGCGGTAATTAAAAAATTATAAAAAGGATATTGCTTTCGCCCCAATAAATTTTTAACTCGGGATTTTATTTTATTTTGGGTTGCTGGGAAATTTAATTTTTTTTTTTATTTTTATCCCTAGGGCAACTTATAAAACTTTAAAAATTTTTTAAATTTTTAAATTTTTCTAGTTGTAGCCTACCGTTGTAATTCTAAAAACACATTGAACCATAAATGAATTTTTTTGGATAATTGGGAAAAAGGTTTTGACTACTTGTTACGAAAAAACCCGTTTCAGGTGGATGCTTTGAAGGGGGAGTCCTTTCTAGTTTTTTGGAGATTTCCCAACCTTTTAGGAAACGCGTTTTTTTTTTAACACTCCCCTTTCTTGGATGTTGAAATGCTTTTCTTAGGTTTGCTAAATTCCTTATGATACAGCATTTATTTGGTTGATGTGCGCCTCGGAGATGTGCTCGTATGATACTCACCCCAAGACCCTTTTCCCTTGAGTGAGGTTCGTTACCTCCCCCCCTTTTAAGATTGTACTCTGTCTTCGGTTTCTTTGCCCTTCCCCAATCTTCATAACTTTGTACTTTGTGGTTTTAAACTTCAGTAGCCATTTGCCGGAGCAGACTTACGCCTGTCCATCCAGTTCCCTTTATAACCTTTTCTGATTCTCGTTCACTTGATTTTTCCTTATTAGTTTTACTCGTCTGCAGGTGTTTTTTTTATGTATGTGTGTGTTGTGTAAGTGTATCTGTGTGTGTACAAGTACTCATCTTTTTTATGGTTGCATTGGTCGATTCGCAGCTCTAGCCCGCCTCTTCGTGCTCTTTTACAAGGTCCACTCTGTCCCTGCTCCCACCCACAGGCTATATCGTACCTCTTTAAAGCTATGTATGGACCCAGTCCACTACATCACTCTCCAGATTGTCCCACTTCTGACAATTCTGGACTGAAGAAATACTTCATAAACACCCCTCGGACTCATTCAGTCTTCAATTTCCCATTGCGACCCGTTGTTCCTGTGTCCATCTCTGGAACATCCCGTCTCTGTCCATCTTGTCAAGTCCTCTCAGTATTTTATATGTCGTTATCATGTCTCCATATCCCTCCTGTCCTCCCGTGTCGTCAGGTTGATTTCCCATACCTCTGGGATAGTCTTACGGCAAACCTTTTCCACTTTTCTCTATTTCTTGACGTGCTTGATAGGTGTGGGTTCCAAACTGTTGCTGCATACTCCAATATGGGCTGATGTACACAGTGTACAGTGTCTTGAATGGCTCCTTACCCAGGTTGTCGAAATCTTTTCTTAGGTTTTACCAGGCGCCCATCTGCTGCAGCAGTTATTGGGTTGATGTGCGCCTCAGGAGATGTGCTCGTATGATACCACCCCCAAAATCCTTTTTCCTGAATGATGTTTTCAGTCTTTGGTCCCCTAGCCTGTACCGATCTTCTTTTCTTCCCCAATTTTGATTTGCATTTGGTGGGTTAAAACCCATGAGCCAAATTGTTGCAGGCTTGCAATGCCCAGTTTCCCTTTTCAGTTTTTTTCTGTTTTTCTTTTTTTTTTTCGGCTTAATTCTTACTTGTTCAACGCCTGCAAACGGGGACCCCTTGACTACGTGGATTATCATACCTTTCTTAAATTTCGTAGGGTTTGCCCTATACACTGTTTTGCCCCTTTCCCTGATACTTTAAGGCTAAGGGGAAGTATTTCTTAATTTTCCCGAGTTTAAAAACGGGTTCTCGTGTACCTGACACGATGACACTCGTCATTTCTCTTAGTTTTTGTACTTCGTTTATGTCTCTTGGTCCTTTCCCACCCTTGGGTTTTGTCAGGTTTGTCCTTTACCCTTCCCCTATGGTTCCAAACTATGGTTTTGCGCTAGCTTATTGCAAATAAAAGCTTTCGTGCTTTTATCGATTCCATCCGGCAAAAATACCCCATGTTGACATAAATGTGCCTTGTATTAAGTGAATTTTTCTTGCGGGGTTTCTAAAAGTTTCTCTGCGTATGCTGTAGGGGTTTTTGGTTTGTGTGTGACGGGCAAAATGTCAAAAACCTATGTCACCTCGGGTCCTTTTTTCCAGAGAGGTGTGACCCTGTACAGTTTCTGGTCGTTTCACCTTTTTTTTTGATTTTGAATTTTGGTTTTGTGCAAAGGTATTGGACGATCCATTTATGTTTTCCCTGGTCCACTCCTGCTTGTACCCTCATTATTTTTCATTTTTCATTTTAAAAAACAGGGACCCCTCTGACTCATTTTCCCTCTCCCTTGTCATTTATTTAAAAACGGGAAAACAGTACGGGCCCAAAGCACTGACCCTTGGGACCCTCACGTCATTTTCCTTCCGAAACCTTCTACCCTGCAATAACCGGTGTTTCCTTCCTGAAAAGTTTTCCCTTTGACCCACTGTGGTGCTTTACCTATAATTTTTCCCTTTCCCTCAATTTTTTGTCCTGGTTTTTTGGGGTTTACTGTTTCAATGCCTTGTTGCGGCCCAAAAAAGTTTACAGTCCACTACCCCTTTTTCCCTTTCCTCGTTCATTCCCTTACAATTTTATTTAAAAAAGAAGCGCAAAGGCCACAATGCTTTACGCGTCCCTGAATAAAATTCTGCAGATTTGCAGACAGGTTTTTTTCGAAACCTGTGTCACTGTTCAAAAATTTGACCCTTTTAAAGGTTTTAAATTATTTTTGATCTTCTTAAAAACCTTAAAATGTTGCTTGTGGTGTGTGTGTGGGAAAGAGGGGGAGAGAGAGAGAAAGGGAGAGGGGAGAGAGAGAAGGGGGAGGAATGTTGTTAATCATGGAGAGGGAAAAACCCGACGGTTGTCAGATATTTTGGTGAGAGTATTTTTTGTTTAACCCGGACCCCCCTTGTTGTACTTGTTGGTCAAATGCTTCACTGTCTGACCTTTCTTAAAATATTCATTGCCTCTACATTAAAGTTTTTTCCTGAATGGCAACAAACAATTTATTGTATTTTGGGCCCCTTTCAGTTCAACGGGGAATGTTAATGAAGACACCGGGATTGCCCTTTTTTTATTAAAGTAGCATTATATATAGTGTGTTTTATTTGTAAGTATGCTTGAGGGTTTAAAAAAGTTGTTTAATGTAAAAAATTCAGGCTAAAATCTGTTGTTTAGTGATTTCTAAACTTAGATCTATATAAGGTATACTATCCCACCCCAAAATGTCATCCCAGCAAATTGTAGTAACGTACGAGGAACCCATTTACTTTTAGGTAAACAGAGCAAGTGTGAACAGAGGTGCTGTACTGATGCAAGTCATTATATGTGTAGCAGTACACACAAACACACCACACACAACACACACACACCACCACACACCCAAAACACACACACCACACAACACACACACACCCGGTGGGTGTACCTTGCCATGAAGAAATGAGAAAAAAGAAACTGAAAGGAGGTACAGAGATGCAAGGAGGAAACGGGAAGGTGGAGATAGGAGGAGAACCCAGCCAGGTGGAAAATCAAATGCAACCTCCCTCAGACACCCAAGAAAGCCCTCAAATCGACAATTCTCTGCAACCAGTAAACTAACTGCAAAACCTACCCAGCCCCCACTTCCCCACTCAAATATACCCTTACAGCAACCCCCATATACCTTGCCGGTGTCTGGATTCCCAAACCCCCCAAATTTAAACCCCCGATCCCGTATTAGAAAAGAAGTTTAAGGTTTGGTTCAAAGTGAATGGAATAGCAAATAAATTAGGACTTGATGAAAGAACCAGAAATTTAATACAGAAACGAAACTCTAGGGGTGGGTTTACCCGGGAGGTTCCGGGGGTAACACCCCCCCGGCCCCATTGTGACCAGGCCAGGTGGATAGGGCCTGATCGACCGATGTTACTGCTGGGGTGCACACAATTAACATATGAGCCCCGTTCTTGCTGGTCAGGTACCGTTTAAGTGCTTGTCCGTGCATTTTTAAACAGCAGGGGTCTATTGGTAACCCCCCCGTATGCTGGGGGGCCCGTTGAACAGCCCTGCCCCCCTGACATTTAAATTGTGTTGTCTTTTAACGTGCTGGGGGGACACCCTACTTTTCATTGGGGGGATGTTGCAAGTCGCAGAGTTTTTTGTTTCATTTTGAGTGTTTTTCGTGGCAAGTTCGGAAACTAGTCCCTCTAGGTTTTCCGGTGTATACAATCATGTATTCTCCCCCTGCCTGTTCCAGGGGTAAGGTTCAGGAAATTCAAACGCCCCCGAAATTTGAGGGGGTTTTTATCCCCGTTATGCGTGCCGTAAAGGGTTTCTCTGTACATTTTCTAGGTCAGCAATTTCCCTGCTTTGAAAGGGGCTGTTGTGTGACCCAATTTCCAGCCTAGATAAAAAGCGCCCTGAAGAGTGCCCTTAAATATGCTTGACATCCTATTTTTGGGAAGGTTCTCATTATCCACCCTGTCATTTTTTCTACAAAATGCGATTGTATAATGTTATGGCCCTTTAAAGGGTGAGTCCCCGCTGATCCCCCGGGTCTTTGACGTTGGGGTTTTCGCTCAAATTGTGTGGCCAAAATTTTGTTTTATATTTTTGAATTGAAGTTTTAATTTATAAATTTTTTCCCAATATCGGGTAATTGAAATTTTTCATCTTTGGGTTTCAAATTGTTTTCTCCCACCCCACTAAAAGTTTTGGGTTTGGATGTCCCCCTGGACCCTTGCAGTTCGGCAAGGAAAGACACTGGTTAATGAAGGGTGATTTTACTTTTGGATATCTCATCGGGGGAAAGGGTAGGGGAAGGGGTTTTTCCTACTCATAAAAAGCAGGGGGGGTTTTGGGAGGAAATGAAAGGGAAAGGGGACAGAAGGGGCAAAAAGGCTCCATTGTGGAAACAGTTCAGAAGGGGGGACCCAAAGGGGGAAATTGAAAGTAATGTAAAACCCCAAACAGAACAGCAGGAACCCAGGGAAAAATTTGGGGGAAAAGAGCCCCCGAGCAATGGTGGGGTTTCTAGCTGAGGGGGGGGCCCGAAAGGGGTCAACATGGGTAGGGTAAAGTTATTAGTTATGGGTGATTTCAATCCAAGGAGATTTGGGGAAAAAAAGTAGCCACAAAGGGGGGCCCAAAAAATTGGGGGGGGGCCGAAGATTGGGGGTGGTACTGGAAACCCCCATAAACAACATGTTTGGGACACTACAGAAGGGGAGGGGGGGATTTTAACCCCCAAGATTGGACCTCCTTTTTCACCTTTTAGTGTTTGACATTGAGGTTTCAATTTAAAGGCCCCCATAGTTTGTCAGTGGGTTTTGAGCTTTTAAATAATAAAAAATTAAAATTGGGAGGGGGAAAGGGATGGATTTTGGGGAAGCCAAAATACAAAAAGGGGGAATTTACGCATGGGATGAGGAATTTTCCCGCAAAAGGGGTTTAGTGGGAAAAAAAAATTGGTTTAGAAAATCACTAAACGAAATGGACTACCTTTACGAAAAAAATGAAGGAGGGGAGGAAAAAGTTCGTTCCCCAAAGGGGAAAAAAGAAATAATAGGAAAAAACAGAAAGTGCACTTTGGGTTTTCCCAAAAAATGTAGGGGAGGCAAAAACTAAGTGCACCCAGGAAAGGAAAAATACAGAATTCAAAGGACCCAGGATAATGGAGATTATTTGAAAAGTCAAAAAAAGAATATGCACGATAAGAAGGGAGGGCCCGCGGGCCCAAAAAAAAATGACAGCTCAAAAAACCCCCTCTGACCCAAAGCTGGGTTTTAAGTCCAAAATTTAGGAGGCAACATAGTCAAGGGGCCCCCTAAAAAGGGGTGGGAAGGAAGGAGGGGGGGTTCACAAAAAACAACCCAGAAGTATGCGGGGAATCAACTGAGATTAAAAAGGAAGTATTTACAAGGAGACAGGAAAAGGGCTCTGGAGGAAAAAACGGAAAAAGTGGGGTTACCCCCAAAAAAATGCTGGAATTTTAAATTTAAAAACAACCCAAAGGGGGAGAAGAGGGTTTCCCAAAATGA
>NW_026505194.1:0-18128 GCF_026875155.1 Cherax quadricarinatus
CCAATTCCAGTGTACTAGTCGACAAAAATCATAATTATTCGTTAGAACTCCATTTTTTCTATCGAATGAGTACAAGAAACCACCCATTTACCGATTTCAACTATCCAATACAGTGGTCAAAATTTTGCAATTTTGCGAATTTCACACAAATTTCAAAAGATGTCAATTTTCGAATAGCGTCCAGAATAAACAAGAAAGACATTCCTGGCACTAAAATAACATTTCCTCTGTTCATTAGTCACGTCTCAAGGCCCCTTTTACATTCTTTTGCTTTCCACTTTGAATTTTTATTCTCACAAAAAAATAGAAGATTTACTGTTATGCAGACTACTGCATTAGTGTAGAAATGGTATAAATAATATTGGTGCACTTGTGAAAGAATATTAGACTCACCAATTGGCGTGTATTGGACGCATAGCATGATTTGTTTACTTTTGAACTTTGGTAAAAATCAAACATTTCTGCTACTTTGAGCTCAATTTCAAGGTATTTTTCATTGTAAAACCAGTCAAAATCATCTCAATTTCTGTAATATGTCTTCCATTCTATAAAATGAGACCAGGAAAACTAAAATACAACAATAAATACCATACGAAAATACAGTGTAAAGTCGCTGTTTTAATCCAAAAACAAAGTTTTTTTTTTCTCATTACGCACTGTGTGCTGCAGGTTTTTTTATACCACGCACACTGACCACATAGACCCATTCTTTCATATGTAGGCCTACTAGCTTTCTCTCATTAGATTTGAGGGCGCTAGAATTTAGGCGCACTAGTACGTCAAAAACCCTGGGTTGTAAGCCATACTAGTACGGCCGAAACCCTGAAAGGGTTAATGAGCCTTATGACTCATCTTTTTATTACAATTACCTTTTTAGAAGCCATTGTAACACAAAAGAGTACATACATAAAATATGCAATAACTTTAAAACACTTGAAAGTTTGGAAAGTTTCCAGCAGAACTGAGAGAGAGGCAGAGCTCACGGAGGATGTAAACAAAGAAAGAAAAATGCAGATGCCCAGGCAGTAGCTCAGGCTGCGACAGTAAATCAGGAACCATATAAACAAATTTTGTGATATAATTTGAAACAACCATATAAACAAATTTCGTGGTATAATTTGAAACGGCTATATTAGCGTAGCACCAAGAAGTGCCATAAACTGGGGTCCTCCCATAAACCACCATCAGCAATGGCTGAGGAATTCACAGATCGGTTAATTAACCCTTTGAGGGTTTTGGCCGTACTAGTATGGCTTACGACCCAGGGTTTTTGACGTACTAGTACGCCTAAATTCTAGCGCCCTCAAATCTAGTGGGAGAAAGCTGGTAGGCCTACATATGAAAGAATGGGTCTATGTGGTCAGTGTGCACAGTATAAAAAAAATCCTGCAGCACACAGTGCATAATGAGGAAAAAAAAAACTTTGACCGTTTTTTTGGAATAAAACAGCAACTTTGCACTGTATTTTCGTATGGTATTTATTGTTGTATTCTAGTTTTCTTGGTCTCATTTTATAGAATGGAAGACATATTACAGAAATTGAGATGATTTTGACTGGTTTTACAATGAAAAGTGCCTTGAAATTGAGCTCAAAGTAGCAGTAATGTTCGATTTTTACCAAAGTTCAAAAGTAAACAAATCATGCTAAGCGTCCAATACACGTCAACAGGTGAGTCTAATATTCTTTCGCAAGTGCACCAATATTATTTAAACAATTTTTTACACTAATGCAGTAGTCTGCATAACAGTAAATCTTCTATTTTTTGTGAGAATAAAAATTCAAAGTGGAAAGCAAAAGAATGTAAGAGGGGCCTTGAGACGTGACTAATGAACAGAGGAAATGTCATTTTAGTGCCAGGAATGTCTTTCTTGTTTATTCTGGACCCTATTCGGAAATTGGCATCTTTTGAAATTTGTGTGAAATTGGCAAAATTGCTAAATTCTGACCACTATACTGGATAGTTGCAATTGGTAAATTTGTGGTTTCTTGCACTCATTCGATAGAAAAAATGGAGTTCTAGTGAAATATTCATGTTTTTTGTCGACTAGTACAGTGGAATTGGCCAAAAATGGGGCTCAAAGTGGGCAAAATCGCCGATGCGTAAACATTGCCGAGACCACTAACTTCGCGAGAGCATAATTCCCTAAGTTTTCCATCAAATTTCATACTTTTGGTGTCATTATGATCGGGAAAAGATTCTCTATCTTTTCATAAGAAAAAATAATTTTTTGTTTTTTGAAATTTGGCCGACCCTGAGAACGAATCTCGGAGAGGGCCTGTCGACCCTCAAAGGGTTAAGGCCTGGTAGTCAATGTTCTCACATCATACATTGAGTGTCCATGGTTCGATCCCCAGCAAGGTGGGAACATTGGGCGTGTTTCCTTAAACCTGCTGTCCCCATTCACCTAGCAAGTAGGCACTTGGGTGTTAGCCGACTGGTGTAGATCGTATCCTGGGGGACAAAACTGAAGGATCCCAATGGAAATAACACAAAACAGTCCTCATGAAGCACTGACTTTCTTCGGTTATTCTAGTTAGCTAACCCTCCTGCTTAAAAATCCAAACACAATCTTATCTCTTGATAGGCTAGAAAATCCCACACCAAATATCCTACATGGAGATTTCAATATTTATTTATTTATTTATTTATTTATTTAATAATTTGAACATAGAGGTACAAAAAAATACAGGTAAGAGCAGCATGCCAAAGCCACTTGCATGCATAGCATTACGGGCTGGCTTAAAATTAACTTAAGACTAACTAAGCAATGATGTCAGTGATAAAACATTATTGTAAACAGATAACTATAAAGCACAAATGAGCATTACAAAGACAGGTCATATGGTTGCATGCATTGCTGTACATTCCCACATGTAAAAATGGAATATGGCTCAACACAACATTATACCAGAAATAGCTCCTGGAAGCACCCTGGCTCAACAGGTACAAACCAGGGAACTATTGAGACTTTGTGAAATGTTCACATTAAACCTGCACTCTGAAGGAGGGGTGTTAATGTTGCAGTTTAAAAACTGTAGTGTAAAGCACCCTTCTGGCAAGACAGTGATGGAGTGAATGATGGTGAAAGTTTTTCTTCTTCGGGCCGCCCTGCCTTGGTGGGAATCGGCCAGTGTGATAATAATAATAAAATAAACCAACAGATAACTGGTCCCACTAGATATGAAAATATACTGTATTCAATATTCACAAACAAGGAACTAATCAGACACACAACAATTACAAAAAATATACTCTGACTACAATATCATAGAAGTACAAACTAGAGATGTATCAGATGTGAAAATTTAGATATCCGCAGATGTGGGTGTGTATGAGGATGTCTTACTTATTTTGTGGATGCGGATGCATTTGCGAATATCTGCTTACAGTAAAATACGAATGCGGATGTTACATCTTGACATCTTCATGGATGCGGATGCAGATTTTGCAGGATAATCATAAAACACCAGATTTTGTTTTTTAACCATATGGCAAATACTTTTACTACATAACACTGCCTGTTAAATTCGTTATGTTTTATGAGGAGTTTGAGGGACACAAAGTGTGTGTTACCAGGATGCGGGATGGAGACCCAACTCGTCGTGCATCCCACCAGCCACTTTCCCCAACCTTTGGAAAGTTGTTTACTGTTATTCCGTGTGTTACTCATCAACTGGCATTTGCTTATAATTAGGTTTTTCTTCAAGAATAGTAGTTTCTCTGCATTCTGTGCCAGAAGTCGTTTTCATTTGTTGTCATAAATCCGGCTAGCACCACTGCTTGGTGGGCAGCAGAGATATTGGCAAGCAATCTTTGCCAAATCAGGGTTACTCTCCCTTCATTCTCTTCCACCACTGCAAGCTTGTTCCACTAATTCATTTTTCCTGATGACACCTCTCAAAAATATCTTCCGTGGTTTTCCTTGTTGCAGACTCTGCAGAGGTCCCCTCATCATCATCATGGACGTCATTGCTGCATCTAATGTTGCAATGACTAGTTTTTTGCGCTGGGTATTCTCTTCTTCGTATCTTTTTCTTCTTCATCCTTTGATTGTTTGCAGCTCTCTTCACACAGTCTGGCAACTAATGATTTCACTTGATTAGTGATGTGAGCTGAGGAAAAGAATTTACTCTTCTATTTTGGGTTAATATATGTTGGAATTCTGTACAAATCTTCACCCTCAATCAAGGAAAATATTTTTTCAACTTCAGCTCGCATTATTTGTCTCATGATGTTTACTACCTGCGTTGCCTCTTTATCTTCTTTTGACTCGGTCACTCATTCAGTGTCTGGTTCAATTTCTGAACTTGAAGCTGAGGTGTGAATTTCTTCAGAATAAGAAACTTGTGTGTGTTCACTGTGTTGCTGAAGAATGTATTTTAAGGATACTACAAGAGATATCACTTCAGCTGCTGTTGATGTTGAGTCACTCATTCTTCTGGTGATGTCTTCATAAGGTTCTAGAGATTCCAGGCATTTGGACATTATTAACTATTCAGTGTTACTGAATTGTTTTATTTTGGAGTTGGTAGCAGCATACACACATAGTGACTCCTTTATGTCCAGTGTTCTTTTCAGCATGTGTAATGTGCTGTTCCACCTTATAGGTGTATCATGGATGACACTAAGCTTGGGTACTTGAAGCCTGTCCTGAATCTTTTTTAGTTCATCTTGGGCCATAGTTGAATGATGAAAGTGAGTAGCAATGCTGCGACATTTCTGAGTCGCAGTGCTCTTCACACCTACTGCTAGGTTGAGGGACTGATTACCTCATCTTCTGTACATAGTTCTACTGTCTTCAAGTTATGTCCTGGAATTTGTATTGATAAAGCCACTGGATGGTGAAACGTCTACAATAAAGATACCCAGATGTTGCACATGTGTCTCAATTTCATCATCTTGTCTATATCATCATGTGATGTTATTTCAGTTTTAACAACTGGCTGTATTTTGTGTACATCACAGTCAAGATTATTTACACCTGATCGAAATAGAGCTTTTATCATATTTGCTCCAGCATCACGTAGAACACAGTGTATATTTTTTACTAGATAGGTCCCACTTTGCCAACATGTTATCAAACATTTCAGAAATACACCTACCGTCCGACTTACGACCTGCTCGGCTTACGACTACTCGACTTACGACCGTGTTGTTTTTTGCCAAGTTTCTGGGAAATAAACAACTATTTGTGTTGTACACAGTGTTTATCCTAAACCTTACAGTATAAAATACAGTACTAACAACATGGAAAGTAAAGTAAAACATGAAATACCAAAATAAAACAATAAAATAAAGTCATTACAAAAATGTTTTGTTGATATTCAGTAGTAAAGTTCGACTTACGACCATTTCGACTTACGACCATTTCGACTTACGACCAGTTTCTCGGAACCGAACTTGGTCGTAAGTCGGATGGTAGGTGTATATCGTCCTGTGTGCCGGTCTTCCAGCACAAAGTTCAGTCTTTCAATTTCCTTATTAGCACTTCTTTATTTTTATAATAATAATAATAATAATCAATTTCCTTACTTATGGTATGTGCTGTTAAACTCAACAGAGAGACATTTGCTGAGGTAACTGACCACACATCAGTTGTGAAGGATATTTTGTTGTCCTGCGTCACTTCGTCAATCAGTCCTTTTATCCCTTAAACGGTCCAAACGTATATATACGTTTTTTCAACATTTGAAAGTATGTAAAAAAAGTAGATCTTCTTTTTGTTTTTTTACATTTGAAAATGTGTAAAAAAACTTTGATCTACTTTTTTTTTGTTATATTTGAAAATATGTAAAAAAAACGAAGATCTACTTTTGTAGCGCTACACATGTGAACGTAGATCTGCTTGGACCGTTTACGGGTTAAATTGTTGTACTATATTTTGTTGTCCTGCGTCACTTCGTCAATCAGTCCTTTTATACTGTTGAAAACAGACTCGTACATATTATTACATATCAATGAGGAGTAAGTTTTGCTGCTTTATCCTGTATTATGAACGTAATAAAGTTGGAAGAATTACTGACAATATGTAAAGTAAAAGGACACAAGTGCAACTAATGTGACATTTTATTGTGGCAACGTTTCGCTCTCCAGGAGTGAAACGTTGCCACGATAAAATGTCACATTAGTTGCACTTGTGTCCTTTTACTTTACTGTATTATGAAGCTTCAGCCATCAGTCTCATGAATCTAATGTCCTCAACATGGCTGAAGGGAATTAGAAGAAAAAAGGCAGTCAAAGGGAAAACCAAAGACGGAAAAAACTCCTTTGCAAAAAGTAAAGGCAGAGTTAAAGGAAAGGAATGTGGGAGAATATTTCCAGAGTGCAAAACTGTGGAATGATTCTAACCCTAAATCAAAGAAACTGGGTAAATGTGTCACAGAAATGCTAGTTATGTTTCTTTAACCCTTTGAGGGTCGACAGGCCCTCTCCGAAACTCGTTCTCAGGGTCGGCCAAATTTAAAAAAAAAAAAAAATTATTTTCTCTTATGAAAAGATAGAGAATCTTTTCCCGATCATAAAGACACCAAAAGTTTGAAATTTGAAAGAAAACTTACGGAATTATGCTCTCGCGAAGTTAGCGGTCTCGGCGATGTTTACGCATCGGCGATTTTGCCCACTTTGAGCCCCATTTTTCGGCCAATTTCACTGTACTAGTCGACAAAAAACATGAATATTTCGCTAGAACTCCATTTTTTTCTATCGAATGGGTGCAAGAAACCACCCATTTATAAATTCAACTATCCAGTACAGTGGTCAGAATTTAGCAATTTTGCCAATTTCACACAAATTTCAAAGATGCCAATTTCCGAATAGGGTCCAGAATAAACAAGAAAGACATTCCTGGCACTAAAATGACATTTCCTCTAGTCATTAGTCACGTCTCAAGGGCCCTCTTATATTCTTTTGCTTTCCACTTTGAATTTTTATTCTCACAAAAAATATAAGATTTACTGTTATGCAGACTACTGCATCAGTGTAAAAAATGGTATAAATATTATTGGTGCACTTGTAAAAGAATATTAGACTCACCAGTTGACGTGTATTGCACGCTTGGCATGATTTGTTTACTTTTGAACTTTGGTAAAAATCGAACATTTCTGCTACTTTGAGCTCAATTTCAAGCACCTTTCATGTAAAACCAGTCAAAATCATCTCAATTTCTGTAATATGTCTTCCATTCTATAAAATGAGACCAAGAAAACTAGAATACAACAATAAATACCATACGAAAATACATTGCAAAGTCGCTGATTTATTAAAAAAAAAATGGTCAAAGTTTTTTTTTTCTCATTATGCACTGTGTGCTGCAGGATTTTTTTTTAGACTGTGCACACTGACCACAGACCCATTCTTTCATATGAAGGCCTACCAGCTTTCTCCCACTAGATTTGAGGCCGCTAGAATTTATGAGTACTAGTACGTCAAAAACCCCTACGCGTAAAACGTACTAGTACGACCAAAACCCTCAAAGGGTTAACACAGTTAAGGTATGAACACGTCTTCTTCGAGGGGCCAGACTGAGGTTTGGCAGACAGTAACTCGACACCACCACCAGCCTTGAAATGGCATACCCAGTTCCTCACTGAATGCCCATGCACACTAACATTCTCCACTATTTCTTTCATCTGGTGCCCAACTTCGTGAGGCCCTATGATTTAAACTATAGTTTCAGATGTTATAGACTTCTTTTTACCCATAATCGAAGATGTATAGCCCGAAAACCAAAGGTAACACTGGACAAAAGATGAGGCAGATGAGAGACATAAGTGCAACACTTCCTCTCACCATGGCAGTCACGTAAGCAATGAGAAGTCACTGTGAAGTGTGGCGGCAGGCCATGACATCATGCTAATGGCTGCTACCCAGCAGAATGCACTGATGAAAAAAGACCCCCCTGTATGGTGGGCCTTTGATTTTCTTCACAGCATTATGCCGGGGTGCTCACCCGGCATAATGCCATGACGAACACTGTACCACCACTACTGTACAAACGAACGACTCACATCTTTCACCCACCATTGCATTACTCTTTAACCCGTAAACGGTCCAAGCAGATCTACGTTCACATGTGTAGTGCTACAAAAGTAGATCTACGTTTTTTTACATATTTTCAAATATAACAAAAAAAAAAGTAGATCAAAGTTTTTTTACACATTTTCAAATGTAAAAAAAACAAAAAGAAGATCTACTTTTTTTACATATTTTCAAATGTTGAAAAAACGTATATATACGTTTGGACCGTTTAAGGGTTAACAAATCACTAGATATCTACACTTTCCAGCATCACTCAAATTCAAGGATTACACCAATACAAAAAAAGTGGTGAGAAAACAATTAAAAAATTATAGACCAATACAAACTTGCTTTTATTTTCCAAAAATCTTCAAAAATTCATACACAAAGGGTTAATTTTTTCATCATCACAAAGCATCCTGACCACTGCCAGTTTGGCTTCAGGGGGAAAAGACAAATGAAAAAAATAAAAATTAGACTATTTTAAAACAAAACTTAAAAAAACAAATACAGGGGAACCTCTATTGCGAGTTTAATCCTTTCCCATGACCTTGCTCGAAACTGGATTTGCTCGTTTAAGATAAATTTTCCTCATTTAAATTAATGAAAATGAAATTTAATCCTTCCATGAAAATTCTGTACTTAAATAATTTCCAAATATAACCTACGGCTTATTTTATCTATCTCAATTACTAATATGATAAATAAACAATATAAATAACATAGAAACCTGATATATATCTAAAATGAATAAAAAATGTCATTCACGTAGGGGTATGGGCGTGTCGGGGGTGGAAAGATTTTGGGGTCTGGACCCCGGCCAAAATACTTCATGAATAATTTCGTAATATCTCTATACGGTTATTTATCTATCCATTATCAGTATGACTAATAAAAAATTGAAAAACATAGAAAACGATATAACCTAAATGAATAAAAATTTCATTATGTAAAGGGGGAGGGGCCAAAACCCGCTCCCCCTTTGTTGTGGAAACATGCCATCTATGACGGCCTTTTGAAGCCGCTATTATTAAAATTTTATTATATGCAGACATTATTATTATATATGTATTATTTTTATTTACATATATTATTTTATTGTTTTAACTATTTTTTTTTTTATTTTTTTTTATTTTCAAAACCGGCCGTTTCCCCCAACCGGGGAGGGTGGCCCAAAAAAAAAACTTTCCCCTTTTTTTCACTCATCATGCTTGCCAAAAGGGGGTTTTTTACACACAGTTTTTAAACTGAAAACATTAACACCCCTCCTTCAGAGTAGGCACTGTACTTCCCATCTCCAGGATCAATCCGGCCTCCCGGTTTTTTCCCCTGAATCCCTTCATAAATGTTACTTTGCTCACACCCCAAACAGCACGTAAATATTAAAAACCCCTTTGTCTCCATTCACCCCTACAAACACGCTCAGCATCCCTGCGGAAAGCCCAAGCCCCTCGCCAACAAAACCCCTTTCCCCCCCTCCCTCCAACCCTTCTGGCCGCCCCCTACCCCCCTTCTTCCACTAAGACTGATACATTTGAAGTCATTCTTTTTGCTCCATTTTTCCTCTTCCCCGAACCACCTCAACAACCCTTCCTCAGCCCTCGGGACAACATTTTGGAAAATCCCCGCCCCTCCTCCAAATTCCCAAAAACTACGAATTCTCTGCATTATATTCACCCCCAAAACATTGCCCTTCAGACTGAACATCCCCACTCCTCCCCCTTTCCCTCGCTGCAACATTCATCACCCCGCTTCACACCCATTAAAGATTTGGGTACAACATATCTCATACATTCCCCTCTTGCCCCCAAGGAAAAGTTCTTTGTTCCCAGACCCCTAAGTGCCCACCACTCTTTTTCCCCCCATCAATTCTATGTTTCACCTCTTCTTTCAAAACCCCATCCGCTGAAAAATCCACCCCCCAAAATATCTGAATACGTTCACCCCCCTCCTACTCCTCCCCCAATCTGATATTAATTTTTCATCCCCTAACCCTTTTTTTTTATCCTCAAAACCTTACTCTTTCCTGTATTCCCTTTTTTTTTCTTTTTTTTCACACCCTCCCAAATTTTTCCCACCAATCCTGCAACTTTCTTCAGAAATCCCCAAGGACAGTGCCCAAAGCAAAGAGCAGCGGGGACAACCCCACTTTGTGTGTGATTCTTTATCTTTTAACCCCAGCCTTTGCCAAGCCCTCGCATTTACTTCTCTTAAAACCCCCATCTATAAATTTTTAAACAACCACGGTGACTCACCATCCTGTCAAAGGGCCCTATTTACGGGGAAAAAAATTTCCCTCTTTCCTACTACTCTAATTTGAGCCTCACTACCCTCGTAAAAAACTTTCATGCTTTCAGAAACCCACCTCCTACCCCTACACTTGCAACATCTGCACATTGCCCCCCTACCCCACCCTGAAAAACCCCTTTTTCCAAATCCAAAAATCCAAAAGACCCTTTAGCCTTATTAAATACTGTTCACTTATTTTTACTGTAAACACCGGGTCCACACCCCCCCTCCCTTTTCCCAAAAGCCTCTTGTTCTCTGCTATCCTATTCTCCGTCTTACTTTAATTTTTTCAATTATAACCTACCAACACTTTACCAGGTACACTCAAAGACTTATCCCCTATAAATTTTTTCACTCTCTTTTTTCCCCCTTTTTCCTTTATACAAAAACTATGCATGCTCTCGCCAATCCCAGGGCCTTTCCCCTTCCAAAACATTTATTAAATAATTCACCAACCACTCCAAAAAAATCCCCACCTCTTTTAACATTTCTATCTTTATCCCTCAATCCCCCTCCTTACCCCTTTTTTTTACCTACTGCCTCACGAACTTTCCCCCACACTCACAACGGCTCTTCCCCTCCTACAAGATGTTATTCCCCTTCCCTATACCGAAACACGCTTCCCTATCTTCACAAATTTAACAAATTCCTCAAAAAATTCCTTCCATCTTCCCCCTACCTCTAACTTCATTTAATAACTTCCTCCCTATTTTTAAAAGACAAACCATTTTTTCTCAGGCTTTCTTAACTTTTTAATCTCACTCCAAAAATTTTTCTTATTTTCAAAAAAATTTGTTGAACATCTCACCCCCCTCTCTCATTTTCTCTCTTTTTACTTGCTTCACCACTCCTTAACTTTCTCTTTTTCTCCATATACTCTTTCCCCCCTTTTCATCACTTTTCCTTTAAAAACTTCTCATATGCAACTTTTTCCCCTTACTACTCTCTTTACATCACATTCCACCAATCGCTCCCTCTTCCCCCCGCACCCACTTTCCTGTAAACCCCAAATCTGCTGAAAACTCTAAAACTACTTTTTAAACCTCCCCATCTCTCGACCCCCTTGCCTAGCTCTCATTAGCCCATCATCCTCCAAAAGCTGTTTATATCTTACCCCCAATGCCCCCTCTTTTAGTTTATAAAAATTCACCTCTCCTTCCCGATGCTTCATTCTCCTTGTATCCCTCTCCTTTTACTCTCAGTGGCTACAACTAGAAAAGGGCTGATATATCTGTGGCCCCTTATAAAATGACATCCCGAAGTTTCTCAACAGTCTTTTTTCTACCAAAACATAATCCCAACAAACTACGTCATTTTTTGCCCTACTCATATCGTGTATACTTATTTACCCTTTTTTTTAAAAAATGTTTACCTAAAACTAAACCCCTTTTTATCAAAGTTTTAATTTAAAGGGCCCCATTACATTTACACCTGGCACCCCAAACTTACCCACCACACCCCTCTAAAAGTTTTTTCCTACTTTAGCATTCAAGTCCCCTCCCAATTATCTCTCACTTTTCAAAGGGTCCTATAATTCCAAAAATCTCCCAAAATCTCTCTCTCTCCTCTGCATTCCTCTCTTCTCCAGGGGCAACAGCTTTTTGCCCACTTCTCACATCCAACCTTTACTTTTAATCCCAAATTCTTGAATTTACACATTCAATTCCTTTTCTCCTTAAATGATCATTTAACATTACTGCTTCCCCCTTCCTTTGCTCTAACTCTCTAGATACTCCAGATTTAATCCCAATTTATTTCCCCCCCCTGAAACTCTCCTACCCCTTCAGTTTTTTTCCTTTGGGCCAGGACATCCCCCTTCTTTTTTTCATAACCACATCATCTGTTTCTTGTCATCCGCACTACACCACGCACATTTAAGCAACCCCGTTTTTTAAAGTTTTTTTTTCTTTTCTTTTTAGTAATTGTAAACAGGAGAAGGGGGTTTCTACCCATTGCTCCCGGCATTTTTTCGCCTCAACGACCCATGGCTTACGGAGGAAAATTCTTTTTCCCCTTCCCCCCTGGACAATGAAAAAAAAAAAAGAACAAGAGCTATTTGAAAAAAGGGGGAAAAAACCGATGTAGTTATATAATAGCATGTGCGTGCTGGGGAAGTGTGACCAAAATGTAATAGGAGTAGCAAGTATCCCTGTTATCTTAGGTGTTTATGAGACAGAAAAAGAAACCAGCAACCCCCATCATGCAAAACAATTACAGGTTTTTTTTTCACAGTCATCTGGGGAGACGGTAGTATTCCTGGGGGGTTTTGTCTACCAACCTACTCCTATTTTTTTATTATTATTATTATTATTTTTATTGAGAGTAAGAAACATGGCAACATCTGGGGATCTTTATTGTGAGTTCGCCCTCCAGTGGGTTTTTCAAAAAAATTCCAGGACATAACTTGAAGACGTAGAAATTAAGAAAAGAGGTAATCAGTCCCCTCAACCTAGGGGTAGGGCGAAAAGCCCATATCGTGGGGATTCTGAAGCAGAAAAAGAAACCTGGGGCTTATATAGTAAGTCAGGTGAAGCAGACAGGGCAAATTCCTGGTGGGCGGATTCCCCAGTGGAATAGGGCCTTCCCAAAAAGAGGGTTAGTTGTATAGTATTGTCGTAGTTGTGAAGGTTATGTACATTTCCTCAAATTAAGATTCCATGATGTTTCAGTGTCTGACAAGTTTTTGGGACGAAAGGTATATAATACCGACAAGATGAGGTAAGACACATGTGCAAATCTGGGAATTTTATTTTGACGTTTGCCATCCAGTGGCTTTTCAAAAACAAATTCCAGGACATAACTTGAAGACAGTAGAACTATGTACAGAAGATGAGGTAATCAGTCCCTCAACCTAGGAGTAGGTGCGAACAGCACCATAGTCGTGGAGATTCTGAAGCAGAAGAAAGAATCCTGGCGCTTATATAGTAACGTCAGGTGAAGCAGACGAGGGCAAATTCACTGGTGGGCGGGATTCCCCAGTGGAAGTAGGTCCTTCCCAAAGAGATGGGATGTATTGATAAAGCCACTGGATGGCGAAACGTCTACAATAAAAATACCCAGATGTTGCACATGTGTCTTACTCTCATCTTGTCGGTATTATATACCATTCGTACACAACTTGTCAGACACTGCAACATCATGGAATCTTAATTCTGAGGACATGTACATAACCTTCACAACTATGACAACTACTACTACAAACTAACCCATCTCTTTGGGAAGGACCTACTTCCACTGGGGAATCCCGCCCACCAGTGAATTTGCCCTCGTCTGCTTCACCTGACGTTACTATATAAGCGCCAGGATTCTTTCTTCTGCTTCAGAATCTCCACGACTATGGTGCTGTTCGCACCTACTCCTAGGTTGAGGGACTGATTACCTCATCTTCTGTACATAGTTCTACTGTCTTCAAGTTATGTCCTGGAATTTGTATTGATAAAGCCACTGGATGGCGAAACGTCTACAATAAAGATACCCAGATGTTGCACATGTGTCTTACTCTCATCTTGTCGGTATTATATACCATTCGTACACATTATTATTATTATACGTATTGTTATTATTCATATTATTATTATACATATTATTATTGTTATCGTTATTATAATTATTATTATATAAATTATTTGTAATTTTTATTCACACAAAAAATATAAGAGTTACTGTTATTCCTTATTGCAATAATTGTATAAATATGTCAACCCATTCACAACTGCATATTGGAAACATATCTGAAACAGCCAAGCAATGGACCATTTCTCCTAGGTTGAGCTCTATTTCAGAGCACTTTTCGTCGTGAAAGCAATCAAAATCATATCTATTTCTGTAATTTATCTTCCATTCTATCAAATGAGACCAAAAAAAAAAACGAGAATACAACCATAAAAACCATTCGAAATTACCACTAAGGGGCGGCTAATTGCTGAGAAGTGAACTCAATTATTTATGCTTAGATTTCTTTCATTTTTGGTGTACATTAAGAAGAATCTTTCCGTCATACATTGCCCAAGTTTCAATAAGATAGTCAAACAAACAAATGAGATACGATTCCAAAGATCAAGATCAAGATCAAGAGCCCTTCACCAGTATCAAGGAACCTGCCTTGAGGTCTGCTCACTTATGGAAATTTTGCTTGCGTATGGAAGCAAAAAATCGACCCATCGACTGCTCGTATTTGGAAAAACTCGCACGTGGACACGCTCGCAAGTAGAGGTTCCACTGTACCAGCTTGGACTCTTCATTGACCTTAACCCGTAAACGGTCCAAGCAGATCTACGTTCACATGTGTAGAGCTCCAAAAGTAGATCTACTTTTTTTTACACATTTTCAAATGTAAAAAAACAAAAAGAAGATCTACATTTTTTACATACTTTCAAATGCTGAAAAAACGTATATACACGTTTGGACCGTTTATGGGTTAATAAAACTTTTGACACAGTAGACCACAGCATCCTACTCCACAAACTTGATCATTATGGTATAAGAGGCCATGCACTTGCATATATCAAGTCTGACCTATTAAGGGCCCCTCGGTAGGCAATTTGAACTGGCGAATTGGGACTTTCACTCGTGTCAAACTGTTTCTAGTAAGGAACCTTCTTTGTCCTTCACTGATGAGCTATTACTGCTATTTCTGACATTGATTTTAAACCCTTTAACCCTTTGAGGGTCGACAGGCCCTCTCCGAAACTCGTTCTCAGGGTCGGCCAAATTTAAAAAAAAAAAAAATTATTTTTTCTTATGAAAAGATAGAGAATCTTTTCCCGATCATAAAGACACCAAAAGTTTGAAATTTGATAGAAAACTTACGAAATTATGCTCTCGCAAAGTTAGCGGTCTCGGCGATGTTTACGCATCGGCGATTTTTCCCACTTTGAGCCCCATTTTCGGCCAATTTTGCTGTACTAGTCGACAAAAAACATGAATATTTCGCTAGAAATCCAAATTTTTTTTATCGAATGGGTGCAAGAAACCACCATTTATGAAATTCAACTATCCAGTACAGTGGTCAGAATTTAACAATTTTGCCAATTTCACACAAATTTCAAAAGATGCCAATTCCGAATAGGGTCCAGAAAAACAAAAAGACATTCCCGGGACTAAAATGACATATCCTCTAGTCATTAGTCACGTCTCAAGGCCCCTCTTATATTCTTTTTGCTTTCCATTTTTAATTTTTATTCTCACAAAAAATATAAGATTTACTGTTATGCAGACTACTGCATTAGTGTAAAAAATGGGATAAATATTATTGGTGCACTTGTGAAAGAA
Source organism: Cherax quadricarinatus (assembly GCF_026875155.1). Lineage (NCBI taxonomy): Eukaryota > Metazoa > Arthropoda > Malacostraca > Decapoda > Parastacidae > Cherax > Cherax quadricarinatus. The sequence continues at coordinate 15,579 of NW_026505194.1, forward strand.
TATTAGACTCACCAGTTGACGTGTAAATTTCACGCTTAGCACGATTGTTTACTTTGAAGTTTGGTAAAAAATCGAACATTCTGCTACTTTGAGCTCAATTTCAAGGCACCTTTCATTGTAAAACCAGCCAAAATCACTCAATTTCTGTAATATGTCTTCCATTCTATGAAATGAGACCAAGTAAACTAGAATACAACAATAAATACCATACGAAAATACACTGCAAAGTCGCTGTTTTATTCCAAAAACACGGTCAAAGTTTTTTTTTTCTCATTATGCACTGTCTGCTGCAGGATTTTTTTTAGACTGTGCACACTGCCCCATAGACCCATTCTTTCACAGAAGGCCTACCAGCTTTCCCCCATAGATTTGAGGCCCTAAAAATTTTATGCGTCTAGTAGTCAAAAACCCCTACCTAAGAGTACTAGTACACGAAAACCTAAAAGGGTTTTAATGCCAGTTGTAGATCTACGTTCTCTACCAGAGCTCCAAATTTTTTGAAAAAAAAAAAAAATTTAGAAAAAGGGGACATTTTTTTCATGATTATATAAAAAATTTTTTAGTCAGTCCCTACGGAGATATAAGGCCGCAAGTTGGCGTTTTGTCGCTCACCTATGGCAACATGAAACGCTGCTGGGAGGGGGTCGTGAAGAAGTTACTTAGAATGTAACATCATATGTCTGGGAAAACCATGAACAATGGTAAAAGGGAGAATACAGTACTATGAAGAATTTAAAGAAAAGTGTTTTTGAAATTTTGCAGGGGAAAGTCTAGGAGGTAAGAAGGTAAAGATACAATTTTTGGGAACAATGTTTTATTATGGGGAGGTAAACCCATGTGTCTGAAAACCGGGGTATTGTAAAAAGTTATCCTTGTGACTGTTAATGGTAGACCATTACCCTGGTAGATGTTACTCTGGGAAAATGTTACCGGTTTCCCCCGGGTAACAAAAACCCGGGTAACGTTTACCATGTGCACTCACACCTCACCCTGGCACACCTCACCATGCATCACCACACCTAACCATGTGTACACCTCCCATCTCATCACACCTCACCATGCATCACCACACCCCACCATGTGTCACTCACACCCCACATGTGTCACTCACACCTCACTATGCTCATCATGCCCCCACCTTGGTAGTTGTAACCCCGGGAGACTGTTACCCTGGTAGCTGTACCCCCGGTAGATGTTACCCTGGTAGAGTTACCCCGGTAGAATGTTACCCCGGTAGCTGTTTCTTATAGACTGTAACCCTTTTTCCCGCAGCTGTCCTTTTTCAAGCATCTAACATCACTATGCTCGTCTGGCACCTGTGGTCGTTCAGTTGTACTTACATCTTCGTTTGGCACTGATGGTCTTGTTCAGTACCATCTTACCATCGTCCTCACTCCTGTGCACTGATTCCTCGTTCAGTACCATCTTAACATCGCTTGTTCTGGACTGATGGTACTCATTCAGTACGATCTTAACATCGTCTCATCTGCACTGATGGCCTTGTTCAGTACCACTTGAACATTGTCCTCATTCCTGGCACTGATGGTCTCATTAAGTGCCATCTTAACATCGTCCTTGTTCCTGGGACTGATGGTCTCATTCAGTACCATCTTAACATCGTCCTCGTTCCTAGCACTGACGGCCTTGTTCAGTCCCATCTTAACATCGTCCTTGTTCCTGGCACTGATGGCCTCATTCAGTGCCATGGTCTCACCCTCATCCCTCAGTGCCACTTTCAAAGTTGAATCTGGTGGAATAATACAGTTTAGAAGCTGTCCATTTTGTTTGCTATGTTGTATTATGTTATGGGATACAATCAGGATTAACTGTATGGAATACAGTCAAGATAGATTCTATGGGATACAATCAGGATTGATTTTATGGGATACAATCCAGATTAATTTTATGGGATACAATCCAGATTTATTTTATGGGATTAAATCAGGATTCATTGTATTCCATATATTAGACAATTATTTGACACAATCCAGGGAAAATTCAGTGGTTAATACTAACAATAGGTTGCCTGAAATGCACATAAATGTGCAATTGCCAACAACAAGGGGCATCAACAACATATGGCTTCAGCAACACTACCTTGGGCCGGCGGCACAGTTATGGTAGCAGTCAGCAGAAATGTGACCATGGCAGATATATCCCGCCACCAGGACAATCCGGCCCTCCAAGACTTGGAAGCAGTCTACCATCAATGGAATCCATAAGCATAGCTACCACTACCAGGGAAGACGACACAGGTGAGGCTTTAAACCCTGCTGGTCGACCATGGCATGTGAAAGAGAGTAAGTGAGTTTAAGGCAGGAAAGATGAGAGATAAGTCCACTTTGTGTCAAAAACCTACTAATATGAGGAATAAGGAGTTAAAAACGTGGTAACATGGTGAGGATAAGCAACTCTCTTATGATAAAATGCCCTTGAAGCATCAAGGGGCCATTCCTTTAAGGTTGTGTTTAATAAACAAGTTGACACATCTACAGGGTGTTTTAGCACATGGAAAAAGTTAAAACAACTTTCTAAAAAATGGCAAAACCC
>NW_026505195.1:0-18724 GCF_026875155.1 Cherax quadricarinatus
TTGTGGTGTGTGTGTATGTGTGGTATGTGTGTATGTGTGTATGTTGTGTGTGTGTGTGTACTCACTATTTGCATCACCTATTTTGTGGTTTTGAGGGGAAGGCGGGTCGAGTCCTAGCTCCTGGCCCCACCTCTTAACGGTTGCAACCTAGGCCCTCTCTCTCCGCTCCATGAAAGCTTTTTTTTCATCAAAACCTTGCTTAAAAACTGTGTATTGGTTCATGCCTCCACTACGTCATTTTTTTTTTTTTCTAGCTATTCCACTGCCTTACAACTCTATGACTGAAGAAATACTTCCTACTATCTTCTCTGACTCATTTGTAGTATTCAAATTCCAATTGTGGCCTCTTGTTTCGGTGTCCCCTCCCTGGAACATCCTGTCCTTGTCCACCTTGTCTATTCAGGCCAGTATTGTATATGTCGTTATCATGTCTCCCCTGTGTGTGTGTGTGTGTGTGTGTGTGTGTGTGTGTGTGTGTGTGTACTTACCTATTTGTACTCACCTATTTGTGGTTGCAGGGGATCGAGTATTGCTCCTGGCCCCGCCTCTCACTGATTGTACTAGGTCCTCTCTCTCCCTGCTCCATGAGCATTTATCCATACCTCGGCCTTAAAAACTATGTATGGTTCCAGCCTCCCACTACTTCACTTTCTAGACTTTCCAACGACTTGACTCCACTCTATGACTGAGAAATAATTCCTAAAACATCCTTTGATTCATCTGAGTCTTCAACTTCCAATTGTGACCTCTTGTGTATATGTGGTTCCCCCCATCCCCTGGAACATCCTGTCCTTTGTCCACCGTGTCTATTCTGTGCAGTATCTTATATGTCGTTATCATGTCTCCCCTGACCCTCCTGGCCTACAGTGTCGTCAGGCCGATCGATTTCCCTCAACCATTTCTTCGTACGACAATCCGTAGCTCTGGGATAGTCTTGTTGCAAACCTTTGCACTTTCTTAATTTCTTGAGTTGCTATGATTAGGTGTTGGATTCCAAACTGGTGCTGCATACTCCAGTATGGACCTGACGTAAATGGTTTACAGAGTCTTGAACGAAATCATTACTGAGGTAATCGGGAACATTATCCATAGCGTTTGCCAGGCGCCCGTATGCTGCCAGCAGTTTATCTGATTGATGTGGCGCCTCAGGTAGATTGCTCGGCGTTATACTCTCCCCCAGATCTTTTTCCTTGTGTGAGGTTTGCAGTTTTGGCATGTAAACTATATTGTGTCTGCGGTTTCTTTGCCTTCCCCATTCTTCATGACTGTGCATTTGGCAACACTGGGGTGGGGTGGTTATACAAGCCCCCCCCCCCCCCAGGGTTTTTAGGTCAGGGTTAAACTAAGGAGGCAGTTGCTGGACCAGGCTTGTAGCCTGTCCAGGTCACTTTGTTGTCCTGCCTTGATCCTCATCCGATTTGATTCTTCTCATTAACTTCACATCATCTGCAAACAGGGACACTTCTGAGTCTATCCCTTCCGTTATGTCGTTCACATATACCAAGAACAGCACAGGTCCTAGGACTGACCCCTGTGGAACCCCGCTTGTCACAGCCGCCCACTCTGACACCTCATCACATACCATGACTCGTTGTTGCCTCCTTGTCAGGTATTCTCTGATCCATTGCAGTGCCTTTTCTGTTATGTGTGCCTGATCCTCTAGCTTTTGCAGTAACCTTTTGTGAGGAACTGTGTTGAAGGCCTTCTTGCAGTCCAAAAAAATGCAGTCGATCCACCCCTCTGTGTGTGTGTGTGTGTAACTATATGGGGGTTTATTAATTGTATGAAAAGTAGGTGGGACTGTACTCAACTATTTGTGGTTGCAGGGGTAGAGTCATAGCTCCTGGCCCCGCCTCTTCACCGATTTCTACTGGGTCCTCTCTCTCCCTGCTCCATGAGCTTTATCAAACCTCGTCTTAAAACTATGTATGGTTCCCGCCTCCACTACGTCACTTTCTAAGCTATTCCACTGCCTGACAACTCTATGACTGAAGAAATGCTTCCTAACATCCCTTTGACTCATCTGAGTCTTCAACTTCCAATTGTGACCTCTATGGTTTGAAGTGCTGCTTCCGAAGACCAAACCCATCTTAGTAAGAACTAGTTACCGGCCCCCCCACCCATGACCAATTCTAAGAAGACTTCCAGAGACTTGTCCAGACTTGAAAATAACTACGAGACAATAATAATGGGAGACTTCAATATCTGTTTTCAGAAGCAAAATAACGGCCTACGCAAAAGGTACAAGCAAATTCTAGGTTAATTAATACACCATCCCTGATCACACAGTTCTCAGCCACCCTAACTGACCACATACTCTGTAACAGCTCTGAGAACATTAGTCAGTCAGGCGTCATTACCACAGGTCTTAGTGATCATTTCATCATTTACTGCACCAGGAAAATCAATATGTATTGATAGGCTACACAGGGACAATAAAAATTAAGGTCAACTAGGAAACTACAGTAAAGAAACACTGGTAAAATAGGCTAACATTGTGGTGACAGGATAACAAGTTGCACGGACGTAAACGATGCCTGAGAAAAATTCAAAACAATGTTCACTGCCATCCTTGTTAATATTTGACACCAGTTAAAGAAGTTAGGATTTAAACAGAGAACCGAAACCCCGGATATGACTACTGAGATATTAGATAATATGATATTCAGAGACCAGTTGCTAAAAGATTTTAAGGCAAGCAGACAGGACATTGCAGCACTTAATGAATTCCAAAAGGTTGAGGAACAGAGCACAGAGACTTATAACAAGGAGCAAAGGCCAAAGCACTATTGCCAAAAAATTGAAGAGTATAAGCATAACTCAGAAAGCCTCTGGCACCACTAAAAACAGTTGGGGTATAGCTATAAACAGTAGATAGGTCTAACATTGACCCCCCCCCCCCCCCCCCCCCCACAAAAAAAACTACTCACTTATCGATAACAGGTATGCCACGCACATTAAGGTTGGCAAAGTGTTTTAATTCTACTACACATATGTTGCATCAACACTAGTAAGTATACTTACAGCTGCATCAATTACTTTTAACACAGAATCAGATAAGTTTCAAAACATACTATACCAGGTAAAGGGTAACCCCAAACCATTTGTCAAATAGTAAGTGTATCTGATGACTTATTCAAAAAGAAAACTAAGCAGGTTAAACCCACTAGAGCACCAGCCCTGATAACTCCTGTCTAAGTTCCTCTAAAAGATGGGCCTCTGAATTGTCAATCTATTGCTCACATAATAAATTTGTCCATCACCAACTATTCAGTACCTGAGGGGTTCAAGGTGGCCAGAGTTACTCTATATTCAAGAAAAATTAGTGGTTGATGTAACCAATTATAGCCTGTTAGTTACTCAGTATAATATCCAAAATTCCAAGAGAGGGTAGTGGTGTACTGTCAAGCAGTTAAGTACCTTAATGATAACAACAATTCTCCATAGCTATTCTATCAGGTTTTAAAAAGATTTTTATTCAACTGACACCTCCCTAATTAATCTCATGGATTACTTGAGAACTGAAAATGTCAATGCGGGAACCTCATAGGCATGTGGTAACCTTAGACCTGGCAAAAGGCCTTCGATTTTACTGTTGAAACCACATTTATTATGTAAGAAACTTCAAGCTATCGGTATAGGTTCTGTAGACTGGTTTAAGTCTTACCTTCAGCAACAGGGGACAAATTGTCAAAATCAAACCCAAAAACGGAATCAGAACCCCTGGCCAATAAGCTGGGGAGTTCCCCAACGTAGAATTCTGGGTCCCTTTATATTCCTATGCTATTGTTAACGGACCATGCATAATCAGTGTCAAGTGCAAACTCCTGCTGTATGCAGATGACAGTGCTCTGTTAGTGTCAGGTAAAGACTCACAATATATAGCTAATGTATTAACACTGGAACTGGTTAGTACACAACAAACTGTCATTACACCTGGGGAAATCTGAAGCCATTCTCTTTGGCACGAAACATAAACTGAGAAGGGTAAATAATTTTAATGTCCAGTGTAATGGGGAGCCCATCACTTCAGTTTCCTCAGTAAAATATCTGGGAATCCCCTTTGGCCCATGCATGTCAGGAGAGTTGATAAGGAACAGTGTAGCAAAGAAAACGAATGCCAGACTGAAATTTCCCTATAGACAAGCACAGTGTCTACCTACTGAGGTTCGCAGGACCCTATGTCTAGCCCTTATACAGTGTCATATGGATTACGCTTGCTGTATTTATAACTCATTACAATTGTGACCAGGTGTGGACGTATCAGTGGTTCATTACTTTGTAATTTGTTCATGACTGTAACCATGTATAGGAGTGAGGCTGATTCATTACCTCTGTAACTTGCCATCATTGTGACCAGATCTACCTGGAGTTCATTACCTTTGTAACTAGTTCAGCTATCATAACTTTGGGGTCCAGTCACTGGACCCATTATGTACCTTTGTAATCTTTTGACTACCGCCCACAGGATGGGTATGGGGGTGCATAATAAAGTATTAAACTAAACTGTGTGTGTTTACTCCAACCTATTTGTACTCACATATTTGTGGAGTTGCAGGGGTCGATGTCTTGCTACTGGCCCCGGCTCTGAACCGGTTGTACTGGGCTCTCTCTCCCCGCTTCCATGAGCTTTATCAAACTCGTCTTAAAAACTGTGTATGGTCCTGCCTCCATACGTCATTTTCTAGGGCTATTCCACTGCCTTACAACTCTGTGACTGAAGAATATTCCTTACATCTCTCTGATCATTTGTGTCTTCAACTTCCAATTGTGGCCTTTGTTTCTGTGTCCCTCCCTGGGAACATCCTGTCTTTGTCCACCTTGTCTATTCCCACGCAGTATTTTATATGTCGTTATAATGTCTCCCCTGACCCTCATGTCCTCCAGTGTCGGTCAGGCCGATTTCCCTTAATCTTTCTTCATAGGACATTCCCCTTAGCTCTGCGACTAACCTTGTGGCAAACCTTTGTACTTTCTCTATTTTCTTGACGCGTGCTTTATCAGTGCGGGTTCCAAACAGGTGTCTGCATACTACAGTATGGGCCTGCAGACACGGTGTACAGTGTCTTGTGAACGATTCCTTACTAAGGTTATCGGACATGTGTTCTCAGGCGCGCGCGCACACTCAGGCGCCCATATGCTTTTTTTTTTCATTTTATCTTTTTGTTCTGCCGTAGATTGGCAGTTCTTCTTGCTCTTTGTTTATTGCCCAGTCTTTCAGTTATCTGATTTGATGTGTGCTTCCGGAGACATTGCTCGGTGTTATACTCACCCCATGATCTTTCTCCTTGAGTGGAGGTTTGCAGTCTTTGGCCACCTAGCCTATACTCTGTCTGTCGTCTTCTGTGCCCTTCCCCTATCTTCATGACTTTGCATTTGGCAGGATTAAATTCGAGAAGCCATTTGCTGGACCAGGTGTCCAGTCTGTCCAGGTCTCTTTGAAGTCTGCCTGGTCCTCATCAGATTTAATTCTCCTCATTAACTTCACATCATCTGCAAACAGGGACACTTCTGAGTCTAACCCTTCCATCATGTCGTTCACATATACCAAGAATAGCACTGGTCCTAGGACCGACCCCTGTGGGACCCCGCTCGTCACAGTTGCCCACTGTGATACATCATTACGTACCATGACTCGTTGTTGCCTCCCTTCAGGTATTCTCTGATCCATTGCAGTGCCCTTCCTGTTATATGCGCCTGATGCTCTAGCTTCTGCACTAATGTGTGTGTGTGTATGTGTGTGAGTGTGAGTGTGAGTGTGAGTGTGTGTGTGTGTGTGTGTGTGTGTGTGTGTGTGTGTGTGCGTGTGGTGTGTGTGTGAGTGTGAGTGTGAGTGTGAGTGTGAGTGTGAGTGTCAGTGTGTGTGTGTGTGTGTGTGTGTGTGTGTGTGTGTGTGTGTGTGTGTGTGTGTGTGGTGTGTGTATGTGTGTTTACCTGGAGTTTTACCTGGAGAGAGTTTCGGGGGTCAACGCCCCCGCGGCCGGTCTGTGACCAGGCCTCCTGGTGGATCAGCGCCTGATCAACAGGCTGTTGCTGCTGGCTGCACGCAAACCAACGTACGAGCCACAGCCCGGCTGATCAGGAACTGACTTTAGGTGCTTGTCCAGTGCCAGCTTGAAGACTGCCAGGGGTCTGTTGGTAATCCCCCTTATGTGTGCTGGGAGGCAGTTGAACAGTCTCGGGCCCCTGACACTTATTGTATGGTCTCTTAAACGTGCTAGTGACACCCCTGCTTTTCATTGGGGGGATGGTGCATCGTCTGCCAAGTCTTTTGCTTTCGTAGTGAGTGATTTTCGTGTGCAAGTTCGGTACTAGTCCCTCTAGGATTTTCCAGGTGTATATAATCATGTATCTCTCCCTCCTGCGTTCCAGATAATACAGGTTTAGAAACCTCAAGCGCTCCCAGTAATTGAGGTGTTTTATCTCCGTTATGCGCGCCGTGAAAGTTCTCTCTGTATATTTTCTAGGTCGGCAATTTCACCTGCTTGAAAGGTGCTGTTAGAGTGCAGCAATATTCCAGCCTAGATAGAACAAGTGACCTGAAGAGTGTCATCATGGGCTTGGCCTCCCTAGTTTTGAAGGTTGTCATTATCCATCCTGTCATTTTTCTAGCAGATGCGATTGATACAATTGTTATGGTCCTTGAAGGTGAGATCCTCCGACATAATCACTCCCAGGTCTTTGACGTTGGTTGTTTCGCTCTATTTTGTGGCCAGAATTTGTTTTGTACTCTGATGAAGATTTAATTTCCTCATGTTTACCATATCTGAGTAATTGAAATTTCTCATCGTTGAACTTCATATTGTTTTCTGCAGCCCACTGAAAGATTTGGTTGATGTCCGCCTGGAGCCTTGCAGTGTCTGCAATGGAAGACACTGTCATGCAGATTCGGGTGTCATCTGCAAAGGAAGACACGGTGCTGTGGCTGACATCCTTGTCTATGTCGGAATATGAGGATGAGGAACAAGATGGGAGCTAGTACTGTGCCTTGTGGAACAGAGCTTTTCACCGTAGCTGCCTCGGACTTTACTCTGTTGACGACTACTCTCTGTGTTCTGTTAATGAGGAAATTATAGATCCATCGACGACTTTTCCTGTTATTCCTTTAGCGCGCATTTTGTGCGCTATTACGCCATGGTCACACTTGTCGAGGCTTTTGCAAAGTCTGTATATATTACATCTGCATTCTTTTTGTCTTCTAGTGCATTTAGGACCTTGGTCGTAGTGATCCAGTAGTTTGAGACAGACAGGAGCGACCTGTTCTAAACCCATGTTTGCCCTGGGTTGTGTAACTGATGGGTTTCTAGATGGGTGGTGATCTTGCTTCTTAGGACCCTTTCAAAGATTTTTATGATATGGGATGTTAGTGCTATTGGTCTGTAGTTCTTTGCTGTTGCTTTACTGCCCCTTTGTGGAGTGGGGCTATGTCTGTTGTTTTTAGTAACTGAGGGACGACCCCGTGTCCATGCTCCCTCTCCATAGGATGGAAAAGGCTCGTGATAGGGGCTTCTTGCAGTTCTTGATGAACACAGAGTTCCATGAGTCTGGCCCTGGGGCAGAGTGCATGGGCATGTCATTTATCGCCTGTTCGAAGTCATTTGGCGTCAGGATAACATCAGATAGGCTTGTGTTAATCAAATTTTGTGGCTCTCTCATAAAAAATTCATTTTGATCTTCGACTCTCAGTCTGGTTAGCGGCTTGCTAAAAACTGAGTCATATTGGGACTTGAGTAGCTCACTCATTTCCTTGCTGTCATCTGTGTAGGACCCATCTTGTTTAAGTAGGGGCCCAATACTGGGCGTTGTTCTCGATTTTGATTTTGGCATAGGAGAAGAAATACTTTGGGTTTCTTTCGATTTCATTTATAGCTTTCGTTCTTCCCGCGATTCCTGACTCCTAAAGGATTCTTTTAGCTTAAGTTCGATGCTTGCTATTTCTTGCCCAGTGCTCCCTGCGCCATTTCAGTATATTGCCTCTTTTACCCGCTCTTTTATTTTTTTCCGTCGCCTTTTAAAGGGAGCCCCTGTCTTTTCTATTTTACATCTACCCTCCTTTTTCTTAGAGGAATACCCTTTGGGGCTAATCGGTGCCCCCGATTTAAATCTGTTTGGGGTTTAAGTTTGGGTCTGGTTGCTTATATTCTTCCCGGCTTTATCGGTTAGGATTTGGGGTTTTTGGGGTCCCATTTTATGTTTTTGTTTTGAAGTTGAATTTGGTGAATGCTCCCTGTGACTAGTTCATTTTGTGGGTTTTGGGGGCCCCTCGCTACATGTCTGAACCTAATTTTATGTTGTGATCTGAGTATATTTTTTTGTTTGGGTGAATTTCTTAAGTCATCATTGTTAGTAAAGATGAGGTTAGTGTATTCCCGCTAGTAGGCTCTTTTATTTGCGGGTTTAAAATTGAATTTTGTGCGAGATTTAAAAGCTCGTGTGAGTGAGTTTTCATCAGAGCTGCCCCGGGGGTTTTATTACTGAAAACAATTTTATTTGCTATATTCCCCCATTTTAGGTGCCTTAAGTTGAAACCCCCCAGGAGCAAGATGTTGGGTGCAGGAGCTGAAGTTTTCCAGACAGTGGTAATTTTTAACAGCTGTTCCGGAATTGCTGGGATGTTGCTCGGAGGCTTGTGGGGATACCACAATGAAGGTTTTGGTTCTCGACCTTTAGCAAAAAACTTCCACTGTCATTTGGGGCATTAAGCATTTCTGGAAAAAAAGTGACTCTGCAATTACGGCCCAACCCCCCCCCTTTTGCCGTTCATCTGTCACATCTGTTAGGTTGTAACCGGGGATCCATATTTCGTTGTCCAGTGATCCTTTATGTGGGTTCAGTGAAAGCCGCGAAAAAGCCTTTGCCTTGCAACGGTCCAGGATGAAAGGTATTTTGTTTTTTGTTGGGGTTTAGCCCCCTGTATTTTGAAAAGAAGAATGTTATGGGACTGGGGGTATTGTTGGTACGGGGGGGGGGTTTTTTTTTTTGGATTAGTATCTGTATCTGTTGGTTTGGAGTGGGGGGCCCATGACGTGGTTCCACCCCGGGAAGACTGGATTTGGTGTAGTTTCTGCCATTTCCTCCCTTTTTTTTTCCCTTTCCTGGACTAAAAAACCTCTCCCTCTTGATGGCTGTGGCTCCCCGGGTTTTTCCCCAGGCCTGGATGTTTTTTTTTTTGCCCTTTAGATGGTTGCCTGGCAATTTAAGTTATAGCACAGTCTTTCCTGTATGAAGGGGTACACTTTTCAGGGTGAAAAACTTAAGGAAGGGAGTTGCTTTTCCCTGTTGTCATATGGGCATGACATTTTCTAGGGTGGTCTGTTATGTCCCATCTTTTTTTCCAGATTTCCCCATCCCAAGAGATCCCAAAGTGCATAGTATGTGCACGGCTTGGTTTCCTTTTGCCTTGGGTTTCTGTGATGTATTCCCTGTTGGTGCATTTTTCCCCTGTTTACCCCTATCCTCCCTAGCACCAAAATGGAGTCCCCCCAGTTGTTTTTTGGGAAAATTTTCCCACTATTGCTTTGGAGTCCCCTTTTTTGCTATTTCCTGCGGTTTTCTAGTTTGCAATATTTGGTTTTATCTTATCTTTGACTACACTTTTTTCCCACGATGGTCCTGTCCCCTATGAGGTCTTTATTTGTATTCCTTCCTGCGTTTAAAAATTCCCCATACCGGACAAAACTCCAGCTTCAAATTACTTTCCCAGGGGCAGTATCTCCAGCTTCACCATTTCTGTCTCCCAGGACAGCCCTCCCGTTCACCATTACTGCTCCCGGACGCACTATCAGCCCCCCATTTACTGATACCGGCATCCCTCCCGCCTTCAGTTTGTGATAATGGGCCCGTATCAAGGGGAGTACCATTAGCCCCAAATTTTTTGTTCCCATCTGTTGTAGAAAGCTCCCGGTTTTCTATGAAGCAGCTTTGATGTTATCCTTTTTAATACCCTTGTGATTTTAGTCCACAGATTTTCCTCATTTGGGATACCAAAAACTTCTTGTTTTAAAACTGCTTGTAGTAGTTTGGGATATCTGCACAAAGGGGCGTGACACCAATTTCCCCAAAAAATGACAAATTTTTCCATGTGGAAGCCCGTTTGTTTGACTGACCACAGATACACACAGCTTCATAATGATTTGAAGGGGTTTATTTACTGCAATTCTATAGAACCTCTTGAATATTTATTAATAACTTAAAAGAAGCTCTGCATTTGTATTTCTGTTTCTAACCTTTTTGTATATTGGACAGCTTACCGCACGTTCCTGATTTTTAATGTTGTGTTTTTAAGGGGGCCCACAAAAACCCATCCGTTTGTCTGTTTATTGTCCAAAGAAAAAATGTTTGAAACCAGTCCCAGGTTCGGACCGTAAGGGTTGGACCGTCAAGGGTTCGGACCAGCAAGGGTTCGGACCCGTCGATTGCTCTGATCAGTGGGTAATTATTTAAAACTATGGTCGGGATTTTTAGCTAAACAGAAAGGGTTACGGAAATTATCTACCCCCAAATAATATGTGATTTTATGATACAAAAGTAAACTTGCGTGTTGAAGAGCCCGGGGTATCGGCAGCTCCCACAATGACGTACAGTCGACCCTTTTTTTATCAATCGCGTATCTGGCTTTTTATTTTTTTTTTTTCCCTCTCCACCACAATAAATGCTTATTATCCTATGTTGTGGGCAAATTTTGGAGGGAAGGACGTTTTTCTGTAGTAATAAATTTCTTTCGTTGTGTATATTCGACCGCTGGTAAAAATAAGGTTTTATGAAATTCCAGTAACGTCTGGTATTTCAAGAAAAAGAAACTTGAAAGTCACTCCACTCCCCTAAGACCCTTATAAAATGGTTGTGCTATACAAAACTGTATTCTGCTATTAATGGTATCACTAGTTATATGCGAGTAACTAGCAGGCCGGGAAAATTATTTAAAAAAACTGACTTGTAAGTTTTGGCGACTTCGGCACCCGCCCCCTATTGGGTTATCACTTTTTACAAATTCACCTGTTTTCAAATGAACTTTAGCCTTATCATCAATATTTCTAGGGAGCCCTGTAGTTACACTTTAACTATGTATACTCAAGCTTTCAGGGGGACTTTTTTTCCTTGACACAAAGTTCAATTATTATTATTTTTTCACACGGAAAAAAAAAGGTATGATTCCCCTTGGCAGTAAACTCTGCTAGGTAAGCCCTAATTCTCCTTTTTTTACTCGTATATAATGTTTTCCGCCCCAAAATTGGTTCCAGGGCTGAGGGATGTATCGTAAGGATTGTGACACAAATTAAAATTTAGCACGTAAGAGCGACCGTGAAAAAAACCCGAAAAAGGGGGCACAACGAGGCACGCTGACAGTCCAAAGACTCTATGACTGAGAAATATTCCTACTATCTCTTGACTCATTTGTGTCTTCAAAATTTCCCAAATTTTGGCCTCTTGTTTCTGTGTCCCCTCCCCGGAAATCCCGTCCTTGTCCACCTTTTTATTCCAGTAGTATTTTATATGTCGTTATTTTGTCTCCCCCCACCCTCCTGTCCTCCAGTGTCGTCAGGCCGATTTCCCTTAATCTTTCTTCATAGGACATTCCCCTTAGCTCTGGAACTAACCTTGTTGCAAACCTTTGTACTTTCTCTAGTTTCTTGACGTGCTTTATCAAGTGCGGGTTCCAAACAGGTGCTGCATACTCCAGTATGGGCCTGACATACACGGTGTACAGTGTCTTGAATGATTCCTTACTAAGGTATCGGAATGCTGTTCTCAGGTTTGCCAGGCGCCCATATGCTGCAGCAGTTATCTGATGATGTGTGCTTCCGGAGACATGCTCGGTGTTATACTCACCCCAAGATCTTTCTCCTTGAGTGAGGTTTGCAGTCTTTGGCCACCTAGCCTATACTCTGTCTGTGGTCTTCTGTGCCCTTCCCCTATCTTCATGACTTTGCATTTGGCAGGATTAAATTCGAGAAGCCATTTGCTGGACCAGGTGTCCAGTCTGTCCAGGTCTCTTTGAAGTCCTGCCTGGTCCTCATCAGATTTAATTCTTCTCATTAACTTCACATCATCTGCAAACAGGGACACTTCTGAGTCTAACCCTTCCGTCATGTCGTTCACATATACCAAAAATAGCACTGGTCCTAGGACCGACCCCTGTGGGACCCCGCTCGTCACAGGTGCCCACTGTGATACATCATTACGTACCATGACTCGTTGTTGCCTCCCTGTCAGTATTCTCTGATCCATTGCAGTGCCCTTCCTGTTATATGCACCTGATGCTCTAGCTTCTGCACTAATCTCTTGTGAGGAACTGTGTCGAAGGCCTTCTTGCAGTCCAAGAAGATGCAATCAACCCACCCCTCTCTCTCTTGTCTTACTTCTGTTATTTTATCATAAAACTCCAGAAGGTTTGTGACACAGGATTTGCCTTCCGTGAATCCGTGCTGGTTGGCATTTATACTCCTGTTCCGTTCCAGGTGCTCCACCACTCTCCTCCTGATAATCTTCTCCATAATTTTGCATACTATACACGTCAATGACACAGGTCTATAGTTTAGTGCCTCTTTTCTGTCTCCTTTTTTGAAAATGGGAACTACATTTGCCGTCTTCCATACCTCAGGTAGTTGCCCAGTTTCCAGGGATGTGTTGAAGATTGTGGTAAGTGGTATGCACAACATATCTGCTCCCTCTCTAAGGACCCACGGAGAGATGTTGTCCGGTCCCATTGCCTTTGAGGTATCGATGTCCCTTAGCAGTTTCTTCACCTCCTCCTCATATGTATGTATGTCGTCCAACACTTATTGGTGTATTCCTTGCTGGTGTCCCCATCTGGTCTGTCCCCCCAGAGTCCTTCCTGTCTCTACTGTAAATACTTCCTTAAATCTCGTGTTGAGCTCCTCACATACCTCTTGATCGTTTCTTGTGAGTTCTCCACCTTTTTTCCTCAGCCTTATCACCTGGTCCTTGACTGTTGTCTTCCTCCTAATGTGGCTATACAGCAGTTTCGGGGCAGATTTGACTTTCGATTGCTATGTCGTTTTGATACTGTCGCTGGGCCTCCTCCTTATTGCGCATACTCGTTTTTGGCTCTTCTACTAATCTCCTTGTTTTCCTGGGTCCTATGCCTCCCCGTACCTTTTCCATTCTCTGTTGCACTTAGTTTTTGCCTCCCTACACCTTCGGGTAAACCAAGGACTCGTTTTGGTCTTCCTATTATTTCTGTTTCCCTTGGGAACAAAACTTTCCCTGCCTCCTTGCACTTTGTTGCCACATATTCCATCATCTCGTTTACTGATTTTCCTACCATTTCTCTGTCCCACTGAACCTCCTGCAGGAAGTTTCTCGTACCTGTTTGGTAGTCCCCCTTTTATAGTTTGGCCTGTCCCCTTCAGTTTCCTGTTAACAGTCTCCACGTGTAACTCTACTATATAGCCAAAACTCAGAACCACATGATCGGCTAGCCCAAGGGTGGACTCTCGTAGTGATGTCCTGCAATGTCTGAAACTGCCTCTGGGTGAACACAAGATCCGTCTTGCTGGTCATCCTCCCTCTCTCTTGGTTTGTGTCCCTGACATGTTGTGCATGAGGTTTTCAAGTAACATCCCATCATCTTGGCTCTCCATTGTTTCGGGACCCCCATGTGGCTCAGGTTTCCAGTCGATCTCCCTGTGGTTGAAATCGCCCCATTACCAGTAACTTGCTCTGGCTCGCAGTTGAGCTCCTATTGCCACTCAGCAGTGTGTCCACCCATCCACCTGTTGTTTTCTTCGTACTCCTCTCTTGGCCTCCTGCAGTTCTGTGGTGGGTTATACATCACTCCAATCGACTATACTTTATGTTCTCCGAACTGAATTGTACCTGACAATGTAGTCTCTTTCTCCATCAGTAATGCCTTCCATTTCCTCAAAACCCCATTGGTGTTTTATGAGCGTGCAACTGTTTGTGTGGTGTGTGTGTGTGTATGTGTGTGTGTGTGTGTGTGTGTGTGTTTATGTGTGTGTGTGTGTGTGTGTATGTGGTATAAACTTGGTAATAAATACCGACAAGTTGGCTTTAGAAAGGAACAACGCTAAGCAAACACTATAACATATTAGAAAAACGTTTCGGTCCTGGTGGGTAGACCTTGATCACTTCTCGTTTAGAAGTGATCAAGCGTCCAGGAACCAAACGTTTTTAATTGTTATAGTGTTTGCCCTTACGTGGTGTGTATGATGTGTGTGTGGGTGTGTGTCGTGTGTGTGTTGTGTGTGTGTTATGACTCAATCAATAATTTGCACAATCAATATTAGCACCAATAACTCATTACAGTCGGATGACCTGGATGTAGGATAGTGTGAATTGCTCATTACACTATAATTGTTCATGATTGTAGCCATGTATAAACGTATGAAACCATTCTTATAGGATTCCATTACCTTTGTAACCTGTGAAGCTCATTACATTGTACCTAGTTCAGCTATCAAATTTTGGGGGGCCAGTCCCGACCCATTTACGTACCTCTGTAATCTGTAAATACCTTTGAAACTTGTCATGATTGTGACCAGACCTACCTGGAGTTCATTACCTTTGTAAATTGTGAGTTCATTACCTTTGTAAATTGTGAGTTCATTACCTCTGTAACTTGCTAGCTATCAAAACTTTGGAGTTCGGTCCCTGCGACCAATTACTGTTACCTCTGTAATCTTTTGACTACCGCCCACAGGATGGGTATGGGGTGCTTAATAAACATATTAAACTGAACTAATCTTCATGGTACTCTGCCTTGACAAAAAAAAAAAAAAACTGATAGACTGCAAATCACCAAGAACAAAATAGTTAGATTCATCTGGAACCTTGTGTCCCAAAAGAGTTGCTAGGCCAGGGAGATGAATTACAGCAGTTGGATATGCTGAATGTGAAGATAGAGTTAATCCATAAAAGGCTAGATCACGTTAATAAAAATGCTCACAAACAGGGTCCAGAATATCTTGCTGCCAATTTTGTCAAGGTTGGGAACCGCAGCAATCATAGTACTAGGGGGAGAGAGCACAACTTTGTAGTACCCACAGTCAGTGGCCAGGCTTTAAACACCTTTTATTGTACAGCAATAAAGGAATGGAACAGACTACCCGCACATGTCAAAGCCAGTCATAGCATGAACCAGTTCAAGAAGACTGCCAAAAGGTGTCTGATGAATGTAGCTACAGAAAGGGAGGGGAATGATTTTTTTTTATTTTTTAGCTAACACACGTGTAATTTTACCTTATTCCTAGTAATGACCCTCGTATTGTAGATAGTCTTTTTAGTAGGATAATAAGATGTTATCTCCATTATAGAATAATAATAAGACACTATAACCTTTATATTATAATAATAAGGTACAAGGACCCCAATGAAAATAAGTCACTCTGGCTTTTTTTGGGTTTCCTAGGTACTTTACACATATGCTGTTATGTATGATAATCTATGTAACTGTATTTGTGTATACCTGAATAAACTTACTAGTTTCTGTGTCCCATCTCTGGAACATCCTGTCTTTGTCCACCTTGTCTATTCCGCGCAATATTTTATGTCGTTATCATATCTTCCCGGACCCTCCTGTCCTCCAGGTGTCGTTTCAGGCCGATTTCCTAACTTTTCTTCGTAAGGCAATCCCCTTAGCTCTGGGACTAGTCTTGTTGCACACCTTTTGCACACTCTCTAATTTCTTGACGTGCTTGAATAGGTGTGGATTCCAAACTGGTACTGCATACTCCCAGTCTGGCCTGGCGTAAATGGTGTTTACAGAGGTCTTGGAACGATTCCTTACTGAGGTATCGGAAACGTTATCCTTAGGTTTACAAGACACCATATGCTTCAGCAGTTTTTCTGATTGATGTGCCAACTCAGATGTGCTGGTGTTATACTCACCCCAAGATATTTTCCTTGAGTGGAGGTTTGCAAGCCTTTGGTCTGCAAAAAGGCATTGTTCGTGGCTTTCACTGAGACCCCATCATAAAGGGATCACTTGGACAATGAAATATGGTCCCAGGTTTCAACTCCTATACAGATTGACAGAGTGAACAGGCAAAAGGGGGGGTGTTGCGCTGTACATTGCAAGAGTCCTTGTTTGCACAGAACTGCTTAATGGCTCAAATTGACCGTAGTGGAACTTTTAGCAGTAAGGTCGAGAACAAAAACTAGTCATTGTGGTAAGTCTACAAGCCTCCGGATGCAACATCCCAGCAATTTCCAGGAACAAGCTGTTAAAAATTGACCACTGTCTGTGAAAATCTTCCAGATCTGCACCCAACATCTTGTCCTGGGGGATTTCAACTTAAGGCACCTTAAAATGGAGGAATATAGCAAATAGATATTGTTGCCCAGTAATAACACCAGGAGGCAGCTTCTGATGTAATACTCACACATCACACGAGCTTTTAAATCTCTGCACAAATACAATTTAAACAGCAAAATAATAGAGCTACTAGGACTGGAGAATACACAAGACCTCATATTCACTAAACAATGATGATCTGTAAGAAATGTCACCATATCAAAAACAATATACTAGATCAAAACATAATTGAGGTTCAGACATGTATGCGAGGAGCCCCAGAACCGACCAAAATGAGACTAGTCACGAGGGAAGCATTCACCAAAATTCAACTTTCAATAACAAAACATAAAGTGGGACAAGTAAAACAAGTCCTAACCGATATAAGCTGGGAAAGATATACTAGCACACAGACCAAAACGTATGCCTAGAAACAGATTAACTCGGTGGCACTCGATGTATGCACAAGGCTTATTCCTTAGGAAAAAAGGAAGGAGTAGAGGAGTAGATGTAAAATAGAAAGAGACAGGCGTCCCTTTTACAGGCGACGGAAAAGAATAACACAGCGGTGAAAGAGGTTAATATATCTGAAATGCGCAGGAGACACTGGTCAGAGAAAATAGCAAGCATCGACTAAGCTAAAAGAATCCTTTAGGAGTCAGGAATCGCGGAAGACTAAAAGCTATAATGAAATCCGAAAGAAACCCAAAGAATTTCTTCTCTATGCCAAATCAAAATCGAGAACAACGCCAGTATTGGGCCCCTACTTATCAAGATGGTCTACACAATGACAGCAAGGAAATGGAGTGAGCTACTCAAGTCCCAATATGACTCAGTTTTTAGCAAGCCGCTAACAGGACTGAGAGTCGAAGATCAAAATGAATTTTTTAGGGGATGAGCCACAATTTGATTATCACAAAAGCTATCCGATGGTTATCCTGACAGCCAAATGACTTTCGAACAGGCGATAAATGACATGCCCATGCACTCTGCCCCAGGGCCCCAGGACTCATGGAACTCTGTGTTCTCAAGACACTTGCAAGAAGAAGCCCCTATCACGAGCCTTTTCCAATCCTATGTGAGAGGGGAGCATGCGGACACGCGGGGTCGCCCTCAGTTACCCTAAAAACAACAGACATAGCCCCCACTCCACAAAAGGGGGGCAGTAAGCAACAGCAAAGAACTACAGACCAATAGCACTAACATCCCCTATCATAAAAATCTTTGAAAAGGTTCCTAAGAAGCAAGATACCACCATCTAGAAACCCATCAGTTTACACAACCCAGTGCGCAACCCAACATGGGTTTAGTTTAGAACAGGTTCGCTCCTGTCTGTCTTCAACTACTGGATCACTACGACAAGGTCCTAAATGCACTAAAGACAAAAAAGAATGCAAGAGTTAATTAGATAAGGACTTTGCAAAAGCCTTCGAAAGTGTGAACCATGGCGTAATAGCGCAACAAAATTGCGCGCTAAAGGATTAACAGGAAAAGTCGGTCGATGGATCTATAATTTCCTCACTAAACAGAACACAAAGGGGGGAGGAGTAGCGTCAACAGAGTAAAAGTCCGAGCAGCTACGGTGAAAGTCTGTTCACAAGGCACAGTACTAGCTCCCATCTTGTCATCATCCTCATATCCGACATAGACAAGTATGTCAGCCACAGCACCTGTCTTCCTTTGCAGATGACACCCGAATTGCTTGACAGTGTCTTCCATTGCAGACACTGCAAGGCTCCAGGCGGGACATCATCAAATCTTTTTCAGTGCAGGCTGCAGAAAACAATAGGAAGTTCAAGATGGAAATTTTCAATACTTCAGATATGTAAACCTGAGGAAATTACAATCCTATTCAGAGACAAAACAAATTCTGGCACGAAATAGAGCGAAACACAACGTCAAAAAGGACCGGGAGTGATTATGTCGGAAGGTATCTCACCTTCAAGGGGACCAAAAACATTGTAACATCGCATTGCTAGAAAACTGACAGGATGGATAATGAGACCCTTCAAAAATGGGAGGCCAAGCCCATGATGTCCACTCTTCAGGTCACTTGTTCTAAACTTTAACACACAGACTGGAATATTTGCTGCCACTCTAAACAGCACCTTTCAAGGCAGTTGAAATTGCGACCTAGAAAATGTACAGAGAACTTTCACGGCGCGCATAACGGAGTTAAAACACCTCAATTATGGGAGCGCTTGAGGTTTCTAAACTTATTCCCTGGAAACGCAGGAGGGAGAGATACATGATTATATCACTGGAAAATTTCCTAGAGGGACTAGTAACCGAACTTGCACACGAAAATCAACTCACTACGAAAGCAAAAAGATCTTGGCAGCACGATGCACCTCCCCCCCAATGAAAAGCATGGGGTGTCACTAGCACGTTTAAGAGACCATACAATAAGTGTCAGGGGCCCGAGACTGTTCAACTGCCCTCCAGCAC
>NW_026505196.1:0-22051 GCF_026875155.1 Cherax quadricarinatus
TCCAATAAGGTTTCTGCACCCCCTATCAAGGTTTGAGGGCCTGTAAATCACACCAAGATTAGTTTTTCCGGCCCCTCGAAAAGCTTTCCCCAAAGATTCAGTCCCTCACTTTTCCAATTTTGTATCTTGTTTAACAAACAATTTAAAAATTATTCTGCATTTCTTTCCGTTTTTCTCCCCCACTCATCATTTTGACCCACAGGTGGAAATAATTTAAGCCTAGAGGTGGCCTTCAGGACCCGGGGAGTTTTTAAAAAGAGATTGGGACAAATTAGAGTGGGAGGGGCTTTGGTGTGATTTTTTGTCGCAGAAGGGGTAAATTCTTGTGTAGCTTGGGGGGGTTTTGTCGTGGTTTTGATAATGACCGCCTTTTTTGGGCCCGGGGGCCCTGCATATTACTCCATTCTTATTTTTATGGGGGGTGGGTGTGAGTTGGCCCCGACGGGGTTTGTGCGGGGGGTCAAAGCAGTGATCTTTCCTGTTAAGTAGATGTGATTGGGCCTGAATTTTGGGTTAGTGGCTTGGCCAGTAGGTGACCGGCCCCGCCTCGATGAGCCGTAGGCCTTCTGAAAACCCCATTATTTTTTTATGTTGGTGTTTTTTTTTATGTAAGTTGACTGAAAAGAATCAAGGGAAAAACGCGATTTTAGTCCCCTGAAATTTTCTTATGAAGGATAAAAGCTTGGTCAAGGGGGGTCCGGAAAAACCTTTTGAGTGCCCGCCCTACTCTAGCCCCCGAGGCCTCATAACCAGGTCCCCATAATTATATCCCTCAGGTGAAAAATATTTCCTGGGTGCAGTGAGAATAAAGGCATCTGTTATCAATTTGCTGATCTTAAGGATTTGTAACAGGTTTATAAAAAATGACAAATATTTTTATTAGTGGGGGCATCCCTGCCGTGATTTAAAACTTATCTGTTTTTGTCCCCCCGTATCCTGGGTCACCTTGTCGTGATGATTTGTTAGTGGGAAGATGGGGTCTTTCTCTACTGTATGAGGGGTTGCCACTTAAAAGGGATTTTTTTACCTAAAAACCCCCAGCATCTCTTTGGGAAATTAAGGGGTGGGGATTTTTTCCCCTTTCGATTGAATTTCCCGAAAACGGCCGGGGGTTACGGAACGAATTATGTATGGGAATTGAGGGTGTAAATTTTTACTCTGTGATGAATACAAAGTTACAGCGCAGTTACGGGAAAACAATGAAAAATTAACCCGCCACTTAGGGGGGACTGAATTTTGGGCCTTGTTTGCGAGGGGGCCCGAAACATGTCATGTTTTTTAATTCTAAAAGGGGGAAAGGGTTATTTTTGTTTTCTGTGTGTTTTATGAATGATAAAAATGAGGGCCCAAATTGCTTCTGGTGGGACTGTTAAAAAAAATGGTCCCAATACTGACCCCCCCCCCCCTTTTGGACACCTTCCCCCCCCGGTGTCGTTTTGGGGTCTCCCTCTCTCCTGTTTTGCTAATCTTTACATGGAATATTTCGAGATGTTTCTTCTTTTTTTTACCCCCCCAAAAGTGAAAACCTTCCTCTGGCTCCGCAAATGTGGATGACTCTTTGCTCTGTGGCCTTTTTGGACCCCGCCCCTTTTTCCAAAACCTTTTCTTGAAGCTCTTAATAAATTTGCCCCTTCCATTAAGTTTAAAACGGGTTCACCATTCTGATTTTTTCCCCATTCATGAAAGGGGTCTCGTGGTGTTGGCAGAGCATTTCACCCAACATACTGAGTGTACGTAATTCGATCCCTGGCGGGGGAGGAACGTTGGGCGTGTTCCCTTACACCTGTGGTCCTTGTACTAAAAAAATGTTGGGGTAGAATCCTGGGGTGGGGGTTTAGATGGGGATGGGTTTGGAATGAGCTGAGGAAGGGGAAGTCTTAGCCCTTAAAACGATTTATGAAAAAAAACTTTGTTGTCTAGGGGTGATTTGGGGTTCAATCCAAAAGGTAATTTTTTTTTTAAAAAACACCCACAACACACACACAAAACCCCACACACACACACAACACCACACACCACACACACACACAACACACCCCCACACACACCAGCTCCTGTGACAAGAAAAAGGAGAGGTAGCCCCATTTAAAGATCACAAAATCTACCCCCGTCACCCGCCACAAATTAAGAGGGAAACAGTCCAAAAAGAGCATTTTTAATTTTGAAAGGGTCTTGTGCGTCTAGGTTCCGATGAAATATAAGTGGTGTCGGGCAAGAAGACGATGACCCTGGGCGCGGGTTTACCCCCCCCCCCCCCCCTGGGAAACCCACAAACTTTAATTAAATAATGAAAATTCTGAAAAGTGTGTTTGGCAAGTGTTGCTTCTCAGTGTTTGGAAATTTCTTTACAATTTTTTTTTTTGCATTTTTACTTTTCACCCCAAAAAATGATAAATATTTCCCAAAATCATAAAATATATTTTATATTTATAATTTTATTTAAAAATTTTAAAATTTAAAATATATATATATATATATATTTATATATTTATATATTATATAAATATTTTTAATATATATTTTTATTTTTATAGGTCGGGCCAAATTGTAAAACTGGTAAATTTAGCAAAAAATCTTTTAAAAATTATTTTCCTTTTCTAAAATTTTCTTTTTTACGTTTAAAGATATATTTTTTTTTTTTTTAAATGTTGAGGAAAAATTTATAATTTTGACCAAAAGGAAATTTAGAAAACTTACCTAACCTTTTATACAAGAACAATTTTTTTTTTGCCCAGCCCAATAAATATATTTTAGTTTTGTTTACAAAAATTTAAAATATTAAACAAAAAGTGAAATATATTTTTTTCGTTGGGTTCAGAAGGGTTTTGGGCAAAATTTTATTGCATACACAAATTTTCACTTGTCCTATATGGCAAGATGGGGCGTTCCCTTTTTAAACCCAAAAGATCCCCAATTTTCTGCCTATTCGGCCCCGACATTTTTATATTTATTTTTTTATAATATTTATATATTTTATATATAATATTATATATAATATATTTTATATATATTATATATATATATAAAATTTATTAAAATTTTTATTTATTATATATTTTTATATAAAATATTTTAAATTTTTCCCCCGGGGCGGGTTTCCCAAAAGGAAAAAAATTAACCCAAAAAAAAAAAAAAAAAAAAAAAAAAAAAAAAAAAGGAAAAAAAATTTTTTAAATCATCATTCAACACCTCTACCTAAATCACAAAAATATCGGTTTTTGCAGAGGTGTAAAAACCCCAAACATTTTAAAGAAGCGTTTTACGTATAAAAAATAACAACATATCCCTAAAAAACTGCAATATCCCGAACCTCTTTTTTTGAGTGCAGGCTTTTGTACTTTCCATTTCCAGGACTCAAGTCCGACTATATAAAAAAAAAAACGGTTTTCCAATGAACCCCTTCCCCACAAAAATTTTTAAACCCAAGCTCAACCCAAAAAAGATCGTCGGTCCCCAAATCCCTTTCGTCCCCCAATTCATTTCCATCGAATACGTCATGAAACGCCTGCGGGAAGCCCAAAGCCCCCGCCCAAAAAATTTTTCCTTACCCCTTCCTTCCAACCTTTTCGGGGGGGACGACCCCTACCCCCCCCTTCCTTTCCCCTTAAGATTTATACGTTTCCCCAATGTCATTTTTTTTCCGATTCTTTCTTTTAAATAAAACCAAACCACCTCAAAAACCCCTCTTTAGCCCTCGGGACTAATGTTTTTTATTAACCCCAAAACCTTTCCTTTTTCCCAAAACCCCTTTTTTTTTTAAAATTTAATTATTTACCCCCAAAACATTGCCCTTAGACAGGCATCTCCACTCCCCTTCCACCCAACTCCTGCTCCCGCATTCAAAACCCCAATTTTTTTCACCCCTATAAGAGTGTTGGTATACTATACTTTAAAAACATTCCCCTTTTTTTGCCCCCCCCCAGATAACGCTTTTTGTTCCACATATTCCCCCAACGCACCATTTTTTTTTCCCCCTCATAAATTTTATCCTTTTGCCGACACGTCAATTCCCAAAGAAAACTGAAAAAATTCACTTCTTCCATACTCCTCCTCCCAATTTGATACCCCAATTTTTTTCTTTATCTAAATCTTTTTGATACCCTTCATCCCCTTAAATGTTTTCTATGTTCACTTTCAACTTTCTATCTTTACACACACCCCCCCCAAACTCATCCACTAACCTTTGCTTTTTTTTTTGAATCTTCAAAAGGCCGGGTATCTCAGAAAAAAGCAACTGTGTCAAACCCCTTTTTGCTTTTTTTTTCCCCCCATAATTTAATCCCCCCCTCTCCTTAACACCCTAGCTTTTAATTTTTTTTAAAAACCCCCAATTTAAAATCTATTTAAAAACCCCATGGGGGACTTTTACACTTCCCTGTCAAAGGCCCTACTTTTCCCAGGAAGTAGTTCCTCCCCTTTCCACCCCCCAAAACCGGCCTCACTTTCCTAAAAAAAAACTCTTTAAGCTTTTATTTTAATTAAACCACCTTTTCCCCTTATACTTGAAACTTTCTCCCCAAAATTGTCCTCTACCCCACTTATCATATCCCTTTTTCTAAACCCAATAAATGAAATTTAAAAAATTTCCCTTTTTTAAATCTAAATATTTTCCCAATTTATTTGCTTAAATGAAAACCCTCTTGATCTACAAAATCCCCTACCCACTCGGAAGCCCCCTTTTGCTCACCGCAATCCTAATTTGTCTTACCTCTAATTCTTTAAATTAGTAACCCTCCCTTTACACTTTTCCTGGTATATCAGAAAAAATTTTTCCCCCCAAAATTTTTTTTAAAATCTTTTTGCCCCCCCTTCCTTTTATAAAAGGTATTTTAAGGATCTCTCCCCAACCCCTGGGTTCCCTTCCCCCTTTTATACTTTTAAATTAAACAAAAAAAAACCAAACCCCACCCCGAAAATATATTTCCCCCTGTTTTTAAACATTTCTGTCTTTAAACCCCTCATTTCCCCAGCTGTTTTCCCCCCCTTTCATTTTCGTAATCCCCTCACACACCTTCCCACCCCCTTTTTTCATCCTTTTTCCTTCTTAAACCCCTAAAAGGGGTTATACCCCCCGGGCCCCAGTGCATGAAAATTACGGTTTCCCCTTTCTTCTTCAAATTTTAAAATTCTTTTTAAAAAATTTTCCTCGCCATCTACCCAAAACCTCCATCCCCCCATCTAAAACTCCCCTACTTGTTTTTAACTGACAAATCCTTTCGTCTTTTTGGGTTTCTTAATTGTTTAACTAACCCCAAAATTTTTTTTCTTTTTTTTCAAAAAATTTTTTTGGGACAGTCCTCCCCCACTCTATCATCTCCCTCTCCTTTTGCACTCTTTTCACCATTTCCTTCACCTTTTTTCCTCCCCCATAAACTCTACTTTTTTTAAAACACTTCGCTTTGTAAAAATTTTTCATAAGAAAACTTTTTCTTTTTTTTAAACCCCCTTTTAAATTTCATCATTCCCCCCAAACACTCCTTTTTCCCTTTCCTGCCCCCACCCTTTCCATAAAAAACCAAACTTCCCCCCACTTTTCTAATACTGCTTTTTTAAAAAACTTTTCCCAAAACCCTCTTCTACCCCTCGTCCCATACTTGCCCCAGCCCCCCTTTTCTCCCCTTTGGTTGATTATATTTCCCCCGAATTTCCCTCCTCCTTAGTTTATTTTACTTTCCCCTTCCCCTCTTGCTTGTTTTTTCCCTTTTTTCCTCTTTTTCCTTCTCCCTCTTACCCCTAACTGTAGCTACAACTAAAATTTTTTGATCCGATATATCAGTTCCCCCTTAAAAACTTTTTTTACATGGGGGAAACCCTCCCCCAAAAAAACCCTTTTATCCCCCAAATAGATAATTAACAAACTTTTTCATTATAGCAACATCATCCCTTTTGGATTTTTATTTATCCTTTGTTCAAAAAATATGTTTTTACTTATTCCCCAAAAACCTCTTTCTAAACATAGTTTTAAAAAAATTAAAAGGGGCCCCCTTTTTAATTTCCCCCTGGCCCCCCAAAATTTTCCCTTTACTACCCCCCTCCAAAAACCTTTTTTGCCATTTTTAGCTTTTGAAACCCCCAATTTCCTTTTACTTTCACTTTTGGTTAAAAAACTCCCCTTTCTTTCACTAAAACTTTCCCCCCAAAAAATCTCCCCTCTCTCTTAAAATTTCCCTCTCTTATCAAGGGGGTATACCCCTTACTAAAGCCCCCCTTTTCCACCCCCCCCCTTTTTTTTTATACACATAATTTTTTTAAAATTTAAATTAAAATTTTTTGGGTCTATCTATTCGCGAAAAACAAACCCTTTTAAACATTTTTGTTTCTCCCTTCTTTAGTTTTTAACTTATTTGAAACCCCGACCTAATTCCATTTATTCCTCTCCCCCTAAAAACCTCTCCCCCCCCTTCTTTTTGGGCTTCTTCCCCATTCAAAAACATCACAATCATCCTTTTCTTATCATTCGCACAACACCCCGCACATTCAGATTCCATTTGAAAATTTTCTTATTTTTATTTTTTTTAGTAATTTTACGGGGAAAAGGGGTTTTCTAGCCATTTTTTCCGGCATTTTAGTTAATTTTTACAACAGCATGGCTTTCGGAGGAAAATTTTTTTTAAATACCTCAGGAATAAAAGGAAAAGAAATTTAAGACCAAAAAACTATTAAGAAAAAATCAAAGAAAACTCAGAGAGTGTTTTTAAAAAAAATACGTGTACATGTATGTGTAGTTTTGAAAAAAGGAAAGTAGAAGTAGAAAAGTTTTTCCCTTTAAAATTTGCATATTTAAAAGACAGAAAAAAGACACCAGAAATCCTACCATCTTTTACAGGCTTTCTTTTCACATCCCTTGGCGGGACGGTAGTCCCTTTCCCGGGGTTGGTTGCTGTTCCCAAAAACCTACTCCCAAATATTATTTTTTATATATATATATTATTAATATATATATTTTTATATAAATTATATATATATATATATTTTAATATATATATTTTTAAAATATATATATATATATATTTATATTTTATTTTTATAAAATAAAATATATATATTTTATATATATATATTTTGTGCCGAATAGGCAGAAACTTGCGATTTTGGCTTTAAATTTGCAACGTCATTTTCCCATAAGGAAAAGTGAAAATTTTTTGTGTATGCAAAAATTTCCCCAAAACCCATTCCTAAAACCTAACAAAAAAAAAATATTTTTTTACGGTTTTTTGTTTAGTATTAAAATTAAATTGAAAAATTAAATCAAAAATTTTTATATTTAGTTGGGTTGGTTTAAAAAAAATTTGGTTCTTCTTATGAAAAGGTTAGGTAAGTTTTCTAAAAAATTCTTTTAGGCAAAAATTAAAATTTTTTTTTCTTTAAACCATTAATGAAAAAAGTATACCCTTTAAACTTTTAAAGAGAAATTTTTAAAAAGAATTTTTTTTTAAAATTGAGTTCTTGCAAATTGCCCAAGTTTTCCCATATTCGGAAACGACATAAATATAATATATATATATTTTTTTATATATATATATATATATATTTTATATAAAATATATATAAATAATAATTTTATATATATATAATGTTGAAACCTTTAATTAGCCGCTTGGAAAATTTAGGCTGAATTTTAAAAGGCCCCGGGGCAAACCCCCAATCTTATCTGGAGTCTGACGTTGTGGAAAAAAATTTCTGTGTACTCTGATCCCGGTTTGCGGTTCGACCCTGTGTGGCCTGAGCAGAATTTTTTGTAAAAAATTTTTCCCCTGTCTGCAAATTTGGTTAACACATTTTAAACCTTGAGGGTGTTCGAGATTTTTTTCTCCCCCCGGGCCCCGGTCGGGTCAGATCTTTGGTGCTTGCGGGTTTAACCGGGTGTTGTTGGGGGGCCCCGCTGACCCAAATTTTTCTGTTTTTGTCGGGGGTTGATTTGGCCCCTTTCCTACCTTATGGAGGGTATTGGGGGAAATAAACGCCCCGCGGCCGGCCCATGAATGGGCCCCTCCAGTGGCTCTTGGCTTGTTAATTTGGGGGCTGTTGCAGTTGGCCGCCACGTAGTCCAACGTACAAACTACGAAAGGCTGCCCGGGAAAATTGACTATGGGACCCTGCCCAAAGCTCCCCTTTTAAAAGGAAACCCCAGGGGCCTTTTGGTTTTTCCCTCTTATGCGGGTTTGGGGGGGTGTTGAACAGTCTTGGCCCCTTGGACATTTTTTTTGTGTTTCTTTTGTGTAATAATGGCGCCCCTTCTTTTGGGTTTTTTTTCCGCACCCCCCTGCCCATTCTTTTGCTTTCGTGGGGAGTGATTTCTGTTGCAGTTTTGGGAAAAGGGTCCCTCTGGGAATTTCCCGGGTTGTAGTTTGTGATATATCCCCTCTCGCTTTGCTTTTCCAGTGAGGAACAAGTAAAAGGGGCTTCCAGCCCCGTTCCCAGTATTTAAAGGTTGTTTTTTTGGGAATTACCCCCCTTGGCAGTAAAGGGAAACCTTTTAACTCTTTTAAAAATCTGCAATTTCCCCTGTTTTAAATTTGGGAGGGAAAATGTACAGCAGAATTCCAGTTAGAGAGGGGATTTTTAAATAAATTTTTACACCTAAAGAAACCCTAGAGGGACTTGCCCCTAATCTTGCGAACAGAAAATCCCCCCTTTACGAAAGAAAAAAGCTGGGCGGAGGGGGCGAAACATTGAAGTAGGGGGGCCCCCATTATTACACAAAAGGGGGGAAAACCAATAAGTGTCCAGGGCCCAAAGGGATTTTCAACCCCTTTCCCGCCGGCAAAAGAGGAAAATTAATGGCCCTGAGGGGGTCAACGGAAGGGTGAGGGTGAGAGTAGGATGTATGTCGAGAAATTTTAAAATTTGTTGTGTTAGCAAGAAATAAATTGAAGCGTCCCCCCATTTTGTAACTTTTTGGGTTTTACAGCTTTTTCCGGGGCCGGGGAAAAAATAATTTTGGGTGTGATTTACAAGGCCCCAAACCCCTTTGATAGGGGATGCAGTAAACTTTATTGGAGGGAAAAATTCGAAAAGGCATCAAACATACGAAAATGTTGTGCAAAATGGGAGTTTTTTAATTTTAAAACCAAATTGACTGGAAAAATTTTGAAGGAAATTTAGAGTCAGGTGACTTTTCAATGTTTAAGATCCAGGATTTTTTTTTTAAAACGGTTTGGTGACGGACCCAAACTAGGGAAAAAAACCCCCTTGCTTGGTTTTTTGCCGTGGGAAAACACAAATTAATAATCTTGAGGTTAATGATGAGCTTGGGGGAAAGTAAATCAAAAAATCACTCATTTTTTAATATACAGGAATTCCCCTAAAAAGGGCCCAATCAAGGTCTCCGTCCCTGCTTCCGTTAGCTGATTTCATAGGGCTAAAAAAATTACTTGGGTTTGGGCGGGAACTGGAAAGGGCCCTGACTAAGGGTAAGAAATGGTAATGGTTGCCGATTTGACGCTTTTTCCAAGGGCATAGTTCTAGCTGTTTCAGTAAAAATTATTTTCCAAATTGGGGAAATCGGGATCAAACAAAAATAAACCTAAATGGATAAAACAAAGATTAAAAATATCAAATTGGCCCAAAAAGGAGGCAATTTAGGCAAAAAAAAAGAGGAGGGGGGGAAAATTAAAAAATTTAAATATATTAAATTAAAGAGAGAAATAAAAAAGGGAAATTAGCAAAGCAAAAGAGATTATGAGGTTAAAGTTTCAAGAGAATCGAAAGATAGCCCAAAAGGATTCTTTCCCGGTATACAGAAGTAAGATCAAAAGTTTTCCTTTGGGTTTAGTTCACTGACCCGTGATAAAAAAAATGGTGAAAATTTTTTTTTAAAAATTTCTTCCCCTCAGTTTTTCACAGGAGGTTTCCAGCGGGGATTTTCCCGGAAAAGATTAAAATTTTTTAGAGCAGGGGCAATAAAAAACTATGCACGGGTTTTGGGTCACAAGTGACATGGTCCTTAGGCAAAAAAGTTTTAAAATTTTAAAAACCTTTTCAAAAACCCCCGGCCATGATGAATGTATGCAAAGGGGGCTAAAGGAATGTAAAGAGGAGCTTAGGAACCCTTTTGGGTAATCTTTTTTAAAAATATACTAAAAAATGGCCCTGGTTTCCCGGGAATGGAAAATGGCAAATGTGATACCTAAATTTTTAAAGCAGGTGACAGGGGCCCTTTGCTTCGAAAAAATTGACCAAAAAGCCTTTAAATCCATAGTTTGGGGAAAAAAATTTGGGAAACAAAAAATTGCCCAGGCAGTTCATAGCCACCTTTAAAAGCATAAATTAATTTAAAAATTCAGAAAGGTTTTACAAAGGGGTTCCTGCCCTTTCGGAAATTTTTTTAACTTTTTTTTTCTAAGGTACTTGAGGGGGTAGATCTTTGGTTAATGAATTGGGTATTGTGTTTTTTGGACTTCAGTAAGGCTTTTGGGGCAGGGTCCCATCAGAGACTATTTTAGGAAAAATTAAGGACATGGAATAGGGGAAAAAATTTTTTTTTTGGAATAGAGGCGTGGTTTTACCCAAAAAGGCAGCAGAGAGTTTGCATTAAAAGGGAAAATTTAGAGTGGGGAAAACGTCACAAGCGGTGGTTCCCCAGGGGGGAGTGTTGAGCCCCCCGCTGTTCCCCAACTAAAATAAACGAATTTGATGAGGGGCCAAAAAAGGCGACATCATCAAGTTTGCCCATGACACCAAAAAAAGGCCGTCGAATTCATTTTGGGCGAGGGCATTAGAGCCTTTCAGGAAGGGTTTGAATAGATGATACAGTGGTCGAAGAAGTGGCAGATGCCCGTTTTTAAAAAGGGCCAAAAGGGAAGTTCTAAAAAAGGTTTGGGCCCGGGAAATAAACCCTGCCCTATTTTAAAAATAATAATTTTAGATCTTAAATTTTTTCGGATTGTGAAAAAGATTTAGGAAAAATTATAGTTAGCGTAATCTGAACCAAAACAACCCGTGCATAAAAATGTTCGGCAAAGAAGTAAAGGAATCCTTGGGGTTTTTATCCCAAAAAGAATTTAAAAAATAGGGGGTTTCCCCAGGTTGTTCCTTTTAACTCTATACTTAAATTTGGTTGGCCTCATTTTTGATTATTTTCTGTTTCAGTTTTGGTCACCGTTTTTACAGAATGGATATAAATGCTCTGGAAAAATGTACAAAAGAGGATGCCCAAAATTGATTCCCCCTGTATCGAAACCCCCCCTTTTAGGATAAAATAAGGGGCCCCGAAAACTGCACTCTCTAGAAAGGGGCGTTTGAATTAGGGATGATATGATTTTAAGTTAAAAAATGGAAGAAGGAATAAAAAAGGGATGTAAAAAAGTGTGCTGGAAAAAAATCTAGCCCAGAAAAGGGCTCGCCAAACAAAGGTTTTTTAAATTGGGAAAAAATTTTGAATTTAGGAAGGATATAGGAAAGTACTGGTTTGGTTTTAAAAGAGTTGTGGATTTAATGGAACCAAAAACCCGAAAAATTTTCAAAATTATAGAGACCAGAACGTTGTGTTGCTTTTTAAAAAAAGGTTTTGGAAAAAAAAAGGGGTGGGTGTGGGTTTGGGTTTTGGGGTTAGGACCTGATAGCCCTTTTGCTACCCCGGGCGGTTTTCCGTTTTTCCTCCCCTTTAAATCAATGTGACCCCGCCCGACTTTGGGTTTGGGTTTCTTTGGGTTTTAAACCCGGGAGGAGACTTGGACCTGCCCGACAAGGCCAGTGGCCTTCTGGCCCGTGTTTCCCTTTGTTTTTTATGTTCTTAAAAAGGGGTCATCAAATTTGGGTTTTGGGCCCCTTGTCTTTTTACTGTTTTCATTTCCCCTCCTTTCCAAATTTTTTTTCACAGTGGCACCGCCCCGTTTATCCTTGAAGGTTAAGGGTCCCCAAAGATTACCCCAAACCCAGGTCCTTTACACCACCTTTTTTTTTCTCTGTTGTTTGGAAATTTGAGTTTTTAGTATCTCATTTTTAGTTTTTTATTTCCCCCAGTTTGCTTTAAAGTTAGTAGTTGGAATTTTCCTCATTTAAAATCATATTGTTTACCCTTGCCACTGGAAAAATTGGGTTTTTGGGATTCTTGGGGGGTTAACTGCGTTTCCCCATAGATGAAAACTTTTATTTTTAGATTGTTTTATTTTTGCCCCCCGAATGATACCCGGGGCTTTGGTTTACATCTCTGTCCCTTTTGTCTGGGGTTTTGAGGATGAGTAACAGGTGGGGGGCGGGGGAAAACCCGTTGGCCTTGTGGGGGCAGAGCTTTTTACTAAGGCAGCTTTTGATTTAACTTGTTTACCCCTAAACTTTTTTGTTTTAATTAGTTTGAAAAATTAAAAAATTTCCCCTTTTCTTCTTTGGGCCCGTTATCCCCTTTAGCACACATTTTGTGGCCCCTATTCATCGTGTTTGATTTGTAGAAAAGGGTTTTGCAAAATTGTGCATTTTAATTTTCATCTACAAATTTTGTTTTGTCTTCCAGGTGCTGCCAGGGGAGAGATATTTGGGCCAGTTTCCTTTTTTAAGCTTTTAAAAACACTTGTTCAGCAGGTTTTTGATTCTTCTGGTAAGTTTTTTGTAGATGAATGGTTCAGAGAAAAACCGACATGTTGAAAAAATTAGACACATGTGCAAAATCTTTGGGGTTTTTCTTTATTGAGGAAAAAGTTTCGCCACACGTGGCTTCATCAGTCCTACAAAGGAGAAAACCCCTTTAAGAACAGGAGGAGAATGAGGGAATCGTCCCCCAACCTTGAGTCGATGTGGGCAGTCCAAACAATCTTGAAAAGAATACGGCATACGTGCTGAGAAGGAGTTATAAACCCATGACTTTTGCACCTTCCTGCCCAAAGGGGTTTTTTAAATCCTTTTCGCACGTATGCCGGATTCATTCAAGATTTATGGGGAAGACCACCTCGATCAAAGTTTAGGGGCTGATTCCTCATTTTTCCTCCTGTTCTTCAAAAAATTCTCCTTTGTAGGGCTGATGAAAGCCCCTGTGTGGCCGGGAAAGGTTTTTCCCCAATAAAGATTCCCAAAAGGGTTTCACAGGGGTTTAAATTTTTCTTCTTGGGAAGTTTTTGGGAATTTTCCCACTTTCCCTCGCTTTTCCCCGGGTTTATCTTTCACTTCCTCCCAATCTCCAAATCCAGTATGTTGTTATGGCAGTGTTGGAAAATTTTTGGGGCCCGGCCCCCCGAGGCTTCCAGGTATATATTACATGTATCTCTCCCCCCCTCCATTTAGT
Source organism: Cherax quadricarinatus (assembly GCF_026875155.1). NCBI lineage: Eukaryota > Metazoa > Arthropoda > Malacostraca > Decapoda > Parastacidae > Cherax > Cherax quadricarinatus. The sequence continues at coordinate 13,217 of NW_026505196.1, forward strand.
AATTTTTTAATACCTTTTAAAAAAAGGCCCTTTTTTAAAAAAGGGGGAATTTTTTTAAAAAGTTCTTCCCACGCTGAAAAAACACGGAAAAGGGTTTGTTTCAGTTTGCAAAACACTAATTTTGTATGCATTCGTCTATTAATAGGTGTGTGGTTTGTGAATAAGACTGTGCAAAAACCCGAACCCCCCCCCCCCCCCCCCCCCCCCCCCCCAATTTCGTTTTTTTTATCAGACTGCAAAAGCCTCTGGTATTTTTAAAAATCTTTAGCAATTTAAAAACCCAAGTGTTTTATTTAGTGTCTTGGTTTACCTGTTTTCGGTATTATGAAACTTTGATGTTGTTATTGGATTAAAGTGTGGAAATTACTGGGGGAAATTTTATCCAGCGGGCCCCCCAAGGAAAAGGGTTTTTGATGTTGGTGAGGGGCCCCTTTTATTTAGGGAATTGGATCTGTGCTCCAGTTCCCCCAATTAAGCCCCGAATGCCTTTCCCCAACCCCCCCCCCCCGGCGCTGTATAATCCTCCCGGGTTTAGCGCCCTTTCCCCCCCGGGGTTATAATAATAATTTTCCCCAGCGTTTATTAACTTTTGGTTTAAATGATTCCCGGGGTAAATACGCTGAGACATTTGTATCTCTTACCTTTAGCTGTGTTTTCTGTCTATTTACACAAGAGTTTGCTTTTAATTTCCCTTCTGAATGATAAATTTTGGGCTAGTTTGGATAATTTGGGCCCCAAAAGGGCCTTGTTTAGTCGACAAGCTACAAACCCCCACAAAGAACCGCTATGCTACACCCCTGTATGCAAAGGTACCTCCCGGAAAGGGCGTTTAAAAAAATAGTTTGCTGCCCCCGTTGCCTTTTTTGGGATTGGGGAGCACTTCGACCTCATTTACATTACCCTTTTAGTGGCCCACCCTGAAAGAAATGTATGTATTTATGTTTGAAAAACTTTTGCCCCTTTTTTACCCCCGGGTACAATTAAACCCTTTAAAAGAACTGGCAAGCTGGGCGAGCCGGGCGGTGAGGGTGTGAGGCCGGGTTTCCACACGCACCGGCACCGGGCAGGTGAGGGGGGAGGGGCCCGGTTTCCACCCGCCCCCAGCAGGGGAGGTGGGGGGGGGGGAGGCTAGGTGCCAAAACCCCCCGATCACGGGCAGGTGAGGGTGTTTAGGCCCGGTAACCACAGCACCCGGGACCGGGAGGTGAGGGGGGGTTTTGGGGGTAGGTTCCCACGCCCCCGAGCAGGGCGGGTGGGGGGTGTGAGGGGGGCCCGGTTCCACCGCAACCCAGCACGGGGCGGGGTGAGGGGGGTGAGGCCCCGGTTCCACCCCGCACCGAAAAAAAGGGCCCGGTGAGGGGGGCTTTAGGGGGCCCGGTGCCACACGCCAAACCAAATTTACGGGAAAGGGGAGGGAGGGTGAGGCCCGGGTACCAAACCACGATCAGGGCAGGTGAGGCCAGGTACCACCCCTCTCCAAATCGAAACAGCTCCAATTGAGGATAATCCTTGCCCGATCTGGACAATTGCCTTCTTGACCCGTGAAATTTTGGCCTTGGAGGAAGGGGATTAGGGTGGGGCCCCTAGGAAAAAAAAACCCTCTTGGGTTTCAGAAATTTATTGTGGGTTTGAGTCCCCCTGCAAAAGGATCACACCCCAATGTTTAAATACCAAATGGTAGTTTTAAATGGGCACCTGCGGGGGGTTTAAAAACCCCTGTATAAGAGACAGTGGAAGCTCAGGGGCTCCTACTAAAAGGGGCTGTGCCCGAGTGGGTTTTGGTAAGGTTTTAATTTATGTTAAAACCGAAATTTTAACTATCTTGACCAAGCGGTTTCGGTATTCCCCCCACCTTTCTGGTTCTCCGTGCATTCTTCCCTTCTCTTCTTCCTTTCCCTTTTTCCCTCTACTCTTTTTTTCCCCCTCCTTAATTCTTCATTCTTCTTTCTTTGTCAATTTTGTCCCCCTAATCTTCTTTCCCGTTTTTGTCAAATAATTTTACCCTTTTAAAAAGGAAAAAATTTTTCCCCGGGCAAAAAGGATCACCCCCGGTGGGATCGTTTCAGACCAAAAAAAAAATTTAAAAGCCTTTACTCCAAACCCCCAATATATTTTCATTTACATGTCTGTTAAATTTTCTGTAAAATTTTTGCAGGAATGGTTTTCTTCAAATTTGGCAACTTTCCCTCCTGAAAAAGTGAAATTTAAAAAATATAAGTTGATAAATTGACACATGTTTCAACTCTTTGGGTTCTTTATTGAGGAAACGTTTCGCCAAAACAGTGGCTTTTATCGTCCATACAAAAAGGGGAATCTTTAAAGGAAAAGGAGGGAATGAGGGAAACAGTCCCTTTAAACCCTTTAGTCGATGTGGTCAGTCCATCAAACAAAAATGTGGTTTTTCTGAACCATTCCTTCCCACCAAAAAATTTAAATTTTTATTTTTTTTGTTTTGTAAAACTTTCATTGAAATTTGGGCTCAAATCAAAGGGCAGAGTTGGGACCACTGGAACTTTTTTAGATTTCTTATATTGTTGTTTTGAAAAAAAAACTTCCCCCCTCAAATTGGGCCCCTGTTTCTTGTCTAGGGCTCCGACTCGTGGAGGGTCCGGGGTTCATCAAGAATAGCAAGAAAAAAACCCCTTTTTGCATGCTTTATGCATGCTAAAGGAGAGGGGAGCCTAGGGGCACGGCTGTAATCACACCGTTTGGGTAAAAAAAAAAAAACGGAAATTTTGCCCCATTCCCCAAGGTGGGAGCAAAAAATAGCAAAAATCATAGGCAAGAACCCTAACGTTTCCCAAAATCATAAAAATCTTAAAAAAGGTTTTAACAGCAAGATCGTCCTAAATTTTAAAATTCCCCGTTAAATTTCACAACCAGGGGACAAGGTTTTAGAGAAGGGGCTCACCCGCCCCCTAAAAACTACTGGACTGACGTGGTCTTTGGGGTGCACTAGAAGACAAAAGAATGGATTGTTTGGATGCACAGATTTTGCAAATGCACACAAAAAAAAAGTAATAAGGAAAAATTTGGGAAAAGTTTCACAAAAAAGTTATGGTAAAAAGATTTTATTTATTACTGTGAAAACTGTGCCAAAAATGTCGTAATAGGCCTCATCTTTTCCCCCCCATCCTCATACCTGACATGATTGTTAAGCTTAGGCACTGTGTCTTCCCTTTTCCCCGGAGATTCTAGAATGAGAACACAAAAAAGAAGGAACAAATTTCAACAAAACCCCCTGGCACATTTAAAAACATAAGAACCCTAAGACAGAAGGAAAACTGCAGAAAGGGCCCACTGGCCCCTTTCGAGGCAGGTCCAAGGCTCCTATGGCTTAAACCAAATGGCCCCCAAACCCAAAAGGTCGGTCACATTAAATTAAGGGGGGAAAAACCCGGAAACCCGACCTAGTAGCACAAAACTAATCAGGCCATTCTCACCACCCTCAGGGACTTTAGAAAATTTAAAAACGAAGGAAACACTTTTCGAAGGCCTACTGGCCCCTTTCGAGGCAAAGGTTTCCCAAATCTCCTACCCGGGTTAAGCCCAAGCACCCAACCCAGTAGGCAGGGGCAATTGAATTTAAGGGAAAATAACACGGCCCAAACCCACCTTGGGGAGCACAAATATCAGGTCTAAATCACACCCACCCCCAAAACCACTCAGGATTTATCCAAAACCCATTTTTAAAACTAACAAGTTCTGGGCCTCTATACTGTAATGGGAGGTTTTTTCCCTCTCCACCCAAATCTATTACCAAACCAGTTAAATTTCCCATTCCTTCCTGAATCGGGAAATTTTTTTAACTTTTAAAAACCCTTGTGCGAGTCCTGTCTAGCTAGTTTTGTTTAGCACACTATTTACATCCCCCTTTATTTTTTCCCCTCTTCCATTTTTACCCTAATCATATCCCCCCTAATTCTAGTCTTTTTAGAGGGGTGCGTTTCGGGCCCTTTGTTTTCCTCCCAGGGAAGATTTCTGAAAAATGGGAAACAAATTTGTTTATCCTCCTTTGTAATTTTCCAGATAATTTTTATCCTTTCCCGAAATTTCGGTGGGCCAAAAAATGTGCAGCATTAAACTTTATGAGGCCCCAACAAAGGGATTTGTATAGAGTTGAAGAAAATCCTATTTTTTTAAAACTTCACAAATTTAGCCCTTTAAAAAGGGGGTTTTGGGGGGTTTTTTCCACTCATCCAAACTTTATTACCAAAAAACCCGGGCTTTTCCATTTCCTTACTGTTTTGAATTTTTTTCCACTTAAAACCAAATTTCTACGGGGTATTTATAGGTAGATATTTTCGGGACCCTTTTTTAACACCTTTAAATTTTTTTTCCCGTTTTCCCCTTTTTTCACCTCCCAAAACCCCTTATGCCCCCTTTTTCGCCTTTCGGGGAGAGAGTGCTGTTCAGGGCCTAGTCTATCCTAAAAGGAAAAATTTTTTGATACTTTTGGGGTCAAATTTGTCATCCTCCTTTGTATTTTTCCCGAGCATTTATATCCATTCTGTAAAACCCGGGGACCAAAACTGTGCAGTATTAAACTAAATAAGGCTTTTAATAGGTTTTTTTGAGTTGAAGAACATCCCGAGGACTCCTAAATTTTTTATGCTTCTTGATTTGAAAACCAATGATTTGTTTGCTTTATTGGGAATTTTTATGCACTGTTTTTTCTTGGTTTCAGATTACTGATTTAAACCCGAACTCCTAAATTTTTTTTCCCCCAGTCCGTAATAAAAAAGATTACGGGGAAATTTTGTGTTTTTATTTTGGCCCCTGGTTTTTTTTCCGTCCAAAATTTAGAACTTTGCATTTTGTCTATATTCAAAACTGCCCTCTGAAAATTTTTCCAACCACTTTTATCAAACTATTCAAAACTTCCTGGAGTTTCTCTAATGTCCCCCTTTTAGAAAGAATTCGACGGCCTATTTTTTGGGGTTTTCGGCAAACTTGCTTTTTGTCGCTCCCTTTTTCCCTCATCAATGTCGTTTATGTTTGATTGTGAACAGCAGGGGGGCTCAAACCTGACCCCCGTGGAAAACCCCCCTTTGTGGGGCGCTTTCCCCACTCTGATTTCTCCCCCTTTTTGCAAAACTCTCTGCTGCATATTTTTCAACCCTGCCTCTATCAGGAAAAAAAAAAAAAATTTCCCCCTATTTTTAAGTGCCCTTTAAATTTTTCCCCAATAGTCTCTGATGTGGGAACCCCGTTTAAAAGCCTTACTTAAATTCCCTATACACAATATCATTTCATTAAACCCGATCTAAACCCCCTCAAATACCCCAGTGAAAAAAAATTAAAAATTTCGTAAGGCAGGAAAGCCCCCTTTTTTAAAAAAGATTGAGATTCGTTGATTAAAATTTTTGCTTTTCAAGGGGGCTAGAACTGCCCTCGGCAAAATTGATTCATAAAATTTTTTATATGGGGGGTTAGGTTATTTGGGCTATAGTTCGAATCTAAGGACCTGTCACCTGCTTTGAAAAAGGTATCACATTTGCCATTTTCCACTTATCTGGCACCATGCCCTCTGTGTGAAAATATTGAAAAGATTTGGGCCCAAAGGTTTTCTAAGTTCCTCTTAGCATTCCTTTTGAACCTTTGTGTACAGTTTTATCAAAGGGGGCTGGGGATTTGTTAGGTTTTTTTTTTTATCTATTTGCCTAAGGACCATGTCACTTGTGACCCTTTCGGGCATAGTTTATTATCTTCCCCCTTTACATAATTTATTATTTCTGGAATATCGCTAGATTTCTGTGTAAAAAAATTTAGAGGAAGTAAAGGGATAAAATTTTCACATTTCCTTATCACTGTCCCCCTGAGCTGACCTGAGAAATTTTGAAATGGGCCTATCTTGTCCCTGATCTTTCTTTTGTTTTACCCGAAAGAATCCTGTTGGGTTAGTCTTCGATTCTTAGCAACTTTAACCTAAAAATTTTCTTTGCTTTCCCTTTTTCCCTTTTTTTATTTCTTTTCTTTTTAATTGAAAAATATTGATTTCTTAATTTTACTTTTCCTTTTTTTCTTTACCCTTTTATGCCTTCATTTGTCCCATTTAGATGTTTTTAATTTTTTGTTCAAATTTAAACTAGGGGTTTTTTTTTGTTTGATTGATTTCCCTATTTGGAACATATGTTTCTGAGCAGCTAGAAATATGCCCCGGGGGAAAAGTCATTCGGCAATCATGGGCCCCCACCTGCCCCCTATTTAGGTCTTTTCCCGTTTGGGGCCCCCCCCCAAATAATTTTTTTTGTCCTTTGGGGAAACAGCCAATTTGGGAAATCGGGAAAAGGGGACTTGATTGGCCCTTATTAGGGGAAAATTTCCTGTTATTAAAACTGAGTGATTTGTTTATCACTTTCCCAAGCTCATCATAACTTCAAGATTAAATTTTGTTTGCGTTTTTTGTAGCAAGCCAAGGTTTAAGCGATTATTTTCTTCTAGTTTTCTATGTCTAAATGTTTTTAAAAAACCCAAACCCCGAATCGTATCCCGAGAGTTAAATTGACTCTAAATTTTCCCGTCAAATTGTTTTTAGTAATCTGTTTTTAGGTTTAAATTCTCTTTTGCACAACATTTTGTATGTAGTTTTTTACGAAAATTTTCGTTCCCCTTTGAAGTTTCTGCACTCCCTATCAAGATTTGGGGGCCCCGGGAAATCCCCCACCCAAAATTAGTTTTTCTCGGCCCTTTGGAAGCTGTAACCAAAAAGATTCAGTGGCCGACGCTTTTTTTTAATTTTTTATCTTGTCCCAACACAAAATTTTTTAAATTGTTTGCATACTTTGTAAATCCCCCCCACCCTTCCTTTTGGGTGGGCAGTGTGGAAAAATTTTTAGCCTTTTTATGTGGGCATTTTAGAGGGCATCTTTCTATCTTTATCTAAATACTGTTCACATATAGCTTCAATGAACTCTTGAAACATCCCTACCCACTCGAAGCCTCCTTGCTCATCCGCAATCCTACATTCGTCTTAACCTCTAATTCTTTCAAATAGTAACCCTACCGTACACTTTTCCTGGTATACTCAGTAAACTTATTCCTCCATAATTTTTTACAATCTCTTTTGTCCCCCTTCACTTTATATAAAGGTACTATACATGATCTCTGCCAATCCCTAGGTACCTTCCCCTCTTTCATACATTTATTAAACCAAAAATACCAACCACTCCGACACTATATCTCCCCCTGCTTTTAACATTTCTGTCATGATCCCGTCAGTTCCAGCTGTTTTACCCCCTTTCATTCTACGTAATGCCTCACACACCTCTCCCACACTCACATCCTGTTCTTCTTCACTCCTAAAAGATGGTTATACCTCCCAGGCCAGTGCATAAAATTTAAACGGTTTCCCCTTTCTTCATCGACATTTAAAACTTCGTCAAAATATTCTCGCCATCTACCCAAAACCTCCATCTCCCCATCTACTAACTCCCCTACTCTGTTTTTAACTGACAAATCCATTCTTTTCTCTAGCTTTCTTAACTTGTTTAACTCACTCCAATTTTTTTTTTCCCTTATTTTCATTTAAAAATTTCTTGACAGTGCCTCTCCCACTCTATCATCTGCTCTCCTTTGCACTCTCCCCACCACTCTCTTCACCTTTCTTTCACTCTCCATATACTCACTCTTCTTATAACACTTCGCTTTGTAAAAACTTCTCATAACTAACTTTTTCTCTTTTATCACACCATTTACTTCATCATTTCCCCCAATCACTCCTCTTTCCTCCTGCACCCACCCTCCTATAACCACAAACTTCTGCCCCACATTCTAATACTGCATTTTTAAAACTATTCCAACCCTCTTCAAACCCCTCCAGTACTCATACTTGCACCAGCCCACCTTTCTGGGCCCAAAAGTTTGCTTATATTTCACCGAACTTCCTCCTCCCTTAGTTTAAAATACTTTCACCTCCCCCCTGCTTGTTGTTGCCATTTTCCTCTTTTTCCATCTACCTCTTACTCTAACTGTAGCTACAACTAAATAATTTATCCGAATATCAGTTGCCCCTCTATAAACATGTACATCCTGGAGCCTAACCCATCAACCTTTTATCCACCAATAGAATAATCAACAAACTATTTTCATTATATGCTACATCATACCTTGTATTTTTATTTATCCTCTTGTTCATAAAATATGTATTACTTTTTTACCAAACCTCTTTCTACACATAGCTCAATTAAAGGCTCCCCATTTTCATTTACCCTGGGACCCCCAAATTTACCTACTACTTTCCCTCCACAACATTTTTGCCCACTTAGCATTGAAATCCCCAATACCATTACTTTCACATTTGGTTCAAAACTCCCCATGCATTCACTCAACATTTCCAAAACTCTTTTCTCTCTCCTCTACAACTTCTCTCTTATCAAGGTGCATATACACTTACTACGCCACTTTTTTACATCCAACCTTTATTTTACTACACATAATCCTTAAATTAATACATGTATAGTCTCTCTATTCCTGCGATAAAATAATCCTTCAACATTATTGCTACTCCTTCTTTAGCTCTAACTCTATTTGAAACCCCGACCAATCCATTTATTCCTCTCCACGAAACTCTCCCACCCCTTCAGCTTTTCTTTCTTCTCTTTTCATAACATCCACAAACATCTCTTTCTTATCATTCGCACAACACCCTCCCCGCACATTCAGACTCCCACTTTGAAAATTTTCTTATTATTATTCTTTTTAGTAATCTTTACAGGAAAAGTGGTTTTCTAGCCCATGTTCCCGGGATTTTTAGTAACTTTTACAACACGCATGGGTTTCGAGGAAAGATTCTTATTCCACTACCTCTGATATAAAAGGAAAAATAATAAAACC